>CAUYRT010091035.1:0-14101 GCA_963574885.1 Lepilemur ruficaudatus | reverse complement strand
AAGGTTTTATGAAAAAACTCAGAGCAGTTCAATGTGGGATTTAAGGCTTAACAAATCTCATGTTAAATCTATCTTCTCCACCTAGCTCAGCCTGTTTTGAAGATAAAATTCTCTGGTTACCTATATATATGCGTCTCTTCCTGTCACCTAGGCTGGAGAGCAGTGGCATCATCATAGCTCACTGTAACTTCTAACTCCTCGGCTCAAGTGATCCTCCTGCCTCAGCCTCCTCAGAAGCTAGAATACAGCTGTGTACCACCACGCTTGGTTAATTTTTCTATTTTTTTGTAGAGATAGGATCTTGCTCTTGTTCAGGCTGGTCTCAAACTCCTGGTTTCAAGCAATTCTCCTGCTTCGGCCTCCCAAAGTGCTAGGATTATAGGTGTGAGCCACTGCGTCCAGCCAAGGCTACCTATATTTGAACCTCTCCTCCTGGACCCAGCTGGAACCCCAACCACCTACTATGGTTTCTTGACACCCCATCCAGGGGCTCATTTCCCCTTCTGAACTCTAAGGCTTTGGGGACATTCATTTGGCTCTTTATCATATGGTAAATCTATTATTCCACCTTTCAAATTTGTGTGATTTAGACCTCCATTTTATGAGGGAGTTCTTCTGTGGCTGGTTGTTTAGAACCAAAGTAAATTCTCCCATATGAATGATACTTAAAAAAAAAAAACCTCAGCTAGGTCCTGTGGCCAGACCACAAACCTGTTTCAATAAATACATACCAACCCGGCTCTCTTAACAAAGGTTTTATGAAAAAACTCAGAGCAGTTCAATGTGGGATTTAAGGCTTAACAAATCTCATGTTAAATCTATCTTCTCCACCTAGCTCAGCCTGTTTTGGAGGTAATGGTGGCCAACAAAACAAAACAAAACAAAACAAAACACCCTTTTTTGCTGTTTTTCTCTTCTGAGATGGACTGATTGATGGAGTAAAAACGCAGAATATCAGGAAACAGGCCAGCAAATGCCAGTAATAACTGTGCCTGCTGAGGGTTGGAAAACCTCGCTCCATCTCAGGTAGACGTGAGGGTTGGCCATCCTACTTAGCATCATTCTTCGCTGTGGAGGCCCACGTGGGGAAGGCAGCAGGCACAGCCAAGCGCCTCTTCTGGGTTATGACCTGTGGGTGTCTCCTCACCCTAAAGCACAACAGAGCCTGGTGACATTATCCCAGGGGTCCCTCTCCCTCCAAAGATCAGTGCTGCTGTGGCAACAAACCTTCACCCTTAAGTCTTGTTTTAGTCTGGCCCTGAGATCTAGGTCCAATTACGAAGTGACCAGCACAGGTTCTGTGCTCACACTTTTACTTAAAGCAAGACCTTTATGAGGAGTTACAGCGCACAGTGATTTCAGAATGGGTATTGGGAAGGAACGGTTTTCCTTCTCATCAGTCCAATCAGCAGCAGCTTCCTGGCTCAGTCCCAGTTTCCCGTCACGCCATGAACTGACACACCTGAGAAGAGTGGGATGCTACTTCTGGACACAGATCCTGCCCAGGCCAGGACCAGAGATGAGAATTTCTGCCTTTTGATGTTCCCAAGTAGATCAAATCAAGTTGCCTAATAACCCAAATGCTTACCTAAAGCCTGCTCAAATTTAACTCAAATACTATTGAGCCAAAATCCACAGCAGGGTTAGCGTGGAATTGTCTGGATCACTAAACTAATGTTTCTTTGAACTTCACTCAGAAAACACACACGCACGCACACCCTCTTCCGTAAAGAAACTAGCTGTAAGAATTTCTTAATAAAGTAAATCTGAATTATCTAGTCCTTCAAACATTTATCGACTATCTACTGCCAAGCTGGTGGTTAAGTCCTGGGGCTGAAACACTGGCTGGCTGTCAGCTCCAGATAGAGTGCAAATGTTTATGTTACCCAGGGTTTTGGATCACTGGTGCAGAAAGCCAGGCTAATGTTATCTGATGACACACTTAGCTGGGGATGTTAATTTACCCAGGCCTAGAAGCTCTAACCACCTCATTAGTTTTGGAATCTGAATATACAAGGATTCTTTGGGGCAAGGCCTCACGGAGGTCTCCTGCAGGGAAGGTCTCTAACTTGAGCCTCTCCAGCCAATAGTAGTGTGGTTTGTGTCCCTTCCAGAAAGTTCTATGAACCAAACAGACCACGAGTTGAGAGGCTGAAAAGCTCCAGTTAAGAACAGAAGCTTTAGCTCACTCCATTTGTGGTATCCTTATTTTTGGAATAAGAAAATTAATCAGACTGCTCAATCTATAAGCCATGATGGCTGTGAGGAATGGTTGATAATAGCTAGGGCACTTGGGGTTTTACAAAGTATTGTGTCATTGCTCAACAAAATTCCTGACACTGATTGCCTAAGAGGTTGGAGACAGCAGCCTTCATACCTTCCTTCATCCCTACTCTCCTAGGTCTCTGGGTCACTGCAAAGAAAATTTCATTGCTAGCAAATAAAGAGGAGTGAGACACAGTCACACACAAATAGGAATTATTCTTTGCTGGCGGTTTTTTTCTCTCTACTAATATTTTTATTACCCGGTTCAGAATAAAGGGCAATGGGGCCTGATCCCATTTATTATGTGGATGTTATCAAGGACACAATCTTCTTGGTATAAAAGAATTATGGGTCTTTGAAGGTGAACAGCTTACTCCCTATAGCCTAGAAGACTGGACCCTATTGCAACAAAAATAAATGTTCAAACTAATTCCTATCCACATGCCCTTTAATGATTTTTTTTAGCTACTTTCACAACAACATTCCAAAAAAAAAAAGAAAATCGATAAGCAATCATACTAGGTTAAACATTAAGAGGCAAAAAAAGAAAAGGTTGAGAGGTAGGGAAGAAATGTCTGATTATAAAAATTATATTTAAAGCTTCATATCAATAATTCTAGCCTAGGCTCTCAAACAAGACTCACTTCAAAAAAACAAATTAAAATGCAATAAATGGCCCAATGGTCCTCACAACATGGGCCCACTGTCCCCTCGCCACACTACAGACCAACCTCCTCCTTGGAGCCATCACGGTTTTGAGCAGGAGCCATCTTTATTTGCTAGTTTGACCCGCAAACTCACAGGAAAAGTGGCAAGAAGACCTACATGCTCCCAGAACAAACAGCATGGACAAAACTCGCCACAGATAAGACAGGGCTTCGTTATCATTCGGAGGTCCCTGTTCTTGAACAGAAGGACAGGAAGACAATACTCTGGCTCCATTTTCTCCCAGGCTCAGAGGCAGTTCCGTCCGTGGGCTGATAATAAATACAACGTACAACCTTAGCCCCTTGCCTGCAGTCAGAGGCGTGGGGCTGGTCTGCACACAGGCCCTTGCGGCTGGCAAGCGACAGGGTGGAGATCAAGTTAAAAATAAGGCTTCTGGCAGCCCTGCCAACCGCCAGCATCATATTTTCCTAGTGATGTCAGTGCAGATGTGGGGCTCTATCCCTGGGCGGCGGCTGCTGGCTCAGCCCCACCACCACCTATGGCACTGCATGTGCTCTGGTAGAATACAGCATCCATTTCCAAGCCAAGGTGAGACAAAACCTGCTGGGTCAGTCACGGTGACTGGTTTAAGTTTCTTTGGTTTACGGTGCATAGACAAAAGTCACATCAGAGGGGGCCGCAGCAGGTCTGGGAAACAGAATGAGGATAAAATTTTCACTGTAGGCTGACAACTTCCCTGCCCAAAAACGCAGGGTGAATTCATCAGAAGCTTCGTTTCCAAGGAGACGACAAAATACCACCCTCTCCTTGTACCCCCAAAATAAAAAGCATGTAGGAAAGAAAACAGAAAATGTCAGAGACTACTGAATTCAATTCTTTCCACCTTAAGTTGACAGCTCAGATTTTCCAGAGAATCAAGACAAATTTAGAAAACATTCCATTATCTTATGTGGGATACAGGTTCATCTCGAAGCCAGCACCCAAGCCAGGCCCTTCAAATTCCAGCACTGTGCCCTATTTAACAGGGACAGTAGCCAAGAACTTTCTGACCAAAGGCAGAAACCTCACAAACTACCAAGATGAGACTGTGTTATTACGGGTCAAGAACATCACTCAGATGCAAAAGGTAACACTGGGGCTCTCTCCAAAGCATTCACCTCACTTATCAGAGTCTCCTCAAAAATATCAATCATTAATTGCAGATTTCAACAGGAGACAAGCCCCCACTTTATTTTTTAATAATATCTTCCCATTTATGACACAAGGCATGTCATAACATCCCACTTACCAGTCTCTCTCCCGAGAGGACCTCCAGCAGCTTGATGAGCATCCGTCCATCTCGAAGGTCAGTGTATAGGTCTGTGATCCGGCAGGACACTCGGGCGAGGTGGGAATTGACCCACTTGGTGAAGGTCTTTTTCTGCACAGCTTCGCGTTCATCTGCAAGCAGAACAGAGCTCACTTTACCACAAACCACAGTGGCAGCAGCAGCACGTACATGCCAGCAGGGCCCGAGAGCCCAGTCAAAGGAAGATCAGCAAAACTAAACTCCAATGAAACTGCTACTTAGCTCCCATTATTCGTGGTCATCTCTGAGAGTACAAGATGGTCCCAGAGTTACCATGCTCAACTTAACATCTTTCAACTTTCTGCTGGGTTTATTGGGACGTAACCCCATCATAAATCAAGGAGCCTGTACAGGAATTGTACAGTCCCGGAACATGTGAGCTCCCAGGCATACTGCTGGTAGAATATCCATCGCTCACTTTCATTTCCTTTTCTCCCATCCCTATTGAAAAGGCAGCAGGATGCAGATCACAAGAGGGTCCTTTGCAGTCCTGTCTAATATTATTTGACTGCTAAAGCTTCCAACATACATGGTATAGCTACTATTCCTCCAAAAGGTGAGTGTGGTGGAAACCCAAGTTATATGAAATGGTGTGGGGTAGAAAAGCTCAGGAGGCAGCAGAAAACTATTTCCTCATCTACAAAGGACTAGGTAACACCTGACAAAATAAATCTACCCATGACCTTGATTTGCAGTGACCCATTCACCTACTCAGTCACATGTGCCATAAATCAGAATATGGCAGGCAACATGGCAGAGTGCAAGGAGATCCTGGGCATGGAGAGGGCAGGGCCCGGGCCCAGGGTTTCAACAAAAATGTGATTAGACACTAGATTCAGTGTCCTCTTCTACAAAACAAAAGGACAACTATCATCTCCAAAGTTCCACCATTTGTTGAAAAGGCAACTGCTGGTTTATGGTCTGAAGTGTGGTAGTTGCACATTCAAGTTATCCTTGAAATATTGTTAAGTTTTTCAAGGCTCAGTGATCAAGTCCTGTCCAATTCTGAGCATAAAACTCTAAATACATCTGCCCAGAACTGGCCCATCACATCCCACACAAATACGGCTTTCAAACTTTGCTTCTGCAGAATGTTCTAAATCCAGGCTGCCAAAGACCTTCAATAGACATTCACAGAATGTGCCCAGGACCCACCCATTCATACTCCTCACTCTGTCCTCTACAGAGCCACCCTTCTGCCAATTACATACACCATTTCTAGTTCCGCCAGCATGCATTTGAGCCAAAAGGATCCAAGTCCTACTTCTAGTGAAAACCCAAACCCACAAAGACATTTACATGTGAACCTACAGAAAAGAAGCAGACAGCTCAATAATTTGTTATGTATCTCAAAACCACTGGGTGACAACTAAAAAGCCACCCTTTGCTGATGGGGCATGTGCCCAGTGGCCAGAGGGATGGCCAATAGCCCAGTATCCTGGGAAGGTCTGCCCGGAGGCTCTGCTAATGTCTTCTCAATCCCACATAGGGGAGGGAGCGAGGCAGACGCCACATAAGCTTTGGCTGCCAGCCTGGCAGGCAAGCCAGCCAGGGCACCTGCCAAGATGCCCGGCCACCTGCTGCAGTCAGCAGCTCCTCAAGGTCCAGCCTTTCCCTAAAGGAACAGCCCAAACAGACAGAAAGAGGCCCTTCCCCAGGGACAAAGGCCAACCAGAAACAAAGGATCAAAAAGGACAGGATCGGAAGAAGGAAGAAAAGGCAGTGAGGGGCAGGCTGCAGACTGAAAAAGGAGCTGCACCAATAACATCGTGATAGGTCCCACAGAAAAGACCACATCCATTATTAATCACACTATCATCATGATGGATGGTAACTTTACTACAATGACTCGGGGAGCTGTAATTTTTGGCCTAAGGTTGGCTGTTTTGAAAGAGCAGTGCTAGGGCAGAATACACAAGGCACATTTCGCAGATGGCCTCTAGCAGCGGAAATAGTAACTCCCGGTTCAAATGTATTTAGGGTCAACTAATTTTTTAAAAATTATAAAATCCTTTACGAGTTACACTGGAGATGGAAAATGTCTTTAATAAAGCCCCCGATGGGTATCCTAGCCTGTTAATAAAGGGTTTAGGGCTCAATATCACTACCACATCCAGCAAGATCAAAACGAAAACATGCTTGGATTAAAGTATTTCTAAATAATTAAGCACAAAATGTGTTCCTTAGCCAACTGTCACTCCTTTGGGTGAATTTCTGTTAAAGGAACACCCTTGTCTTCTTTCACGTTCTGAATTAACAGGCTCCTTTATGAGGGAACTCTGAGGATTTGCTTCAAACGACGTTAAACACACTCTCAGTCCCTTGTCCTAAAGAGTTATAGCTCCGGCCCAACCTCCTCCCCATAAAGAGGCCACCGGCAGGAGCAGAGAGAGCTGAGCTGAAACAAAACAGAGATCTGTGCAAGGACAGCTCCCCAGGGCTGCTATGGTCCTCAGAAACTCAAGGGAGAAGAGAAGAGGAGAAAGAGAAGTAAAAAAAAAAGAATGAGAGCTTTCGTTCTTGCCCTTTCTTCTGTTTCCCACCCCAACTCTCCTCGCAGCTTCAGAAGCAGGCCCGGGTAGCCTAAGAGTGCTGGAAAAATCACATGGAGTCTAACTTCCTCAGGCTCACATCTCCACAATGGAAAAGGCACGGAAGGTTCTGTCCTGGGACCATACCAGAATCAACACCCTTATGATATACGAGGGGCAGGAAACAGACTCAAGAGACACAAAGCCCAGCAGCTAGCGTGTCCTCTTACAATGGAGCACCTGGCAAACAACAAACACTTCTAAAGCCATGAGGGAGAGGGAAGGGGAAAAAAAAAATCTACCTAGTGGACCCACAGCCTCATCCTCTACTGAGGGGACTCTGTCCTTTGTTCCACCCTTCCTGGGAAGGCACCATGACATCACCCCTGCCCGCCCCACCCAGCCAGGCCGGGGTGGGTAGGCCAGACATCTGAGGAGCAGGAGGCCCTTGGCATAGACAACGGGAGACAGCCCAGGAGTGTTTCCAAGTTCAAGCTGCTGCTGCAGGGCCTGAGCTGTGTAAGGAGGTGGCTGGAGCAGCAGCAGGAAGCGAGACCACTTCCAGTCCTATAAACATGAGGCCACCGTGGTGATGTGAAGAGGGGAATTTACAAGCTCCATACTGGTTTGCTTATTTAGACCAGAGGTTCTCCACGAGTGGTGATTCTACACCCCCTACCCCCGCCCCAGGGGGGGATGTTTGGCAACATCTACAGATGCTTCTGATGGTCATGACTGGGGCAGGGGTGCTACCAGCATCCAGCAGAGAGGGCAGGGGTGCTGCTAAACATCCTACAGCACACAGTATCGCCCCCACAACAAAGAATGATCCGGCCCAAATGTCAGCAGTGCCAGTGCTGAGAGACCCTGGTTTAAACATTCTGGGCTTGTGCCAACTGGAGCTGGCACTCATAGTGTCTCAGACGGCACTCCCAGAGAGGGGCACCAAGTTGGAGTGCTATTCACGCATCATTCTCTTTGTTCACAGCAAAGACGTCTTGATCCTGATGGTCTGCAAGTCAGCTTGACAGGAGCAGAAATGCCCTGCCTCAGGCCCACCTGTTCCACGAAGGGCACATCGGGGAGCAGGAGCTGCGGCGGGATAGGCAGAACAGGGCAGCTCGGTCTGCTTCGGTGTGATAGTGGGTGCTTCCTGTCCCCAGCCACTTCCATTCCCCTTTTACCTTTTCTGGGCCTGGTATTGCTGTTATCAAGTCAAATCACTCTTGCATCTCCTCTCAAGAAGCTGACGCAGCTGAAGCTGACACTGGCTTGGGTATGCTCCCATCCAGCCCTGCCCAGAGCTTGGCAGGTGGTACCTCCAAGAACAGGCCCCTTCGCCTCCACCCCCTGCCCCGCTCCCCGTGTTTATCTCTCAGCTGTGTTTGCTTCCTACCTGCCATTCATTACATTACTATTATACATTATAGGGACTCACCTAAGGGCTGCCCAGTATTAAGAGGAGGTAAAGTGCAGGAAGTGCCCGGCTCACTGTAACTGCTCTGAATTAGTTCCATCTCCCTTCTTCCAGCAAAGAAGAGTCTCATTAATTCAAATCTTTTGAGAAATTTGCCAGGGATCATGGAACCACACAATCTCAGGGCTAAGCAAGCCTTCAGAAGTCATCTAAATCAACTTTCTTTCAAAATCAAAAAAATCCCTTCTTTAACATCTGGGCCAACTATCTAAAAATTACAGAGGTGGGGAGGGGAACTATGTATGCATATGGGTGACAGGATTTTGTTTAATAGTTGTATATAGAGAAAATGACTTGTTCTTTCTTTTCTACTAAAATAATAATAGCACTCACTGAGCACTTGCCACTGTCCCAAGAACCAATCTCTTTAAGTACAATCACCCCTTGGTATCTATGAGGGATAGTTCCAAGACCCCCTTGAATACCAAAATCCATGGATGCTAAAGTTTCTGATATAAAATAGCATAGTATTTGCATATAACCTACACAGCACTTTAAGTCATCTCTAGATTACTTATAATACCTAATACACCCTAAACATTGTATAAATAGTTGCCATACTGCATTTAAAAATTTATATTATTTTTTATTTTTTCAAATATTTTCAATATAGTCTGTTGAATATGCAGATAGGAGGGCTGACTGCACTTTACAATCCTCACAATGCCCCATGAGGTAGAAACTGGTAACTCTCCAGGCAGACTGGCTCCAGAGCCTGGCTTCTCCAATCACTACACAGTAATGTCTCACGCACAACATTATAAAAAATGTGTTTCCATGATACAAGATTTAGAATTACCCATCATCTTGCCATCTTAACCCAAGTCCTTATTTTGTGAAAGGGTCTGCTCCACCCCTGGGTAACTACATCAGTTGGGATGCTGTCTCCAGCAAGACCACATCTGTCTCTGTGGCCCACTGAGGCTTGTTCCACCTTCAAAGTACAGAGAACAGGTTTCCTCCTTCCCTCACACAAAGGCCTTCAGGTTGCAACACTCCACACCAGCTCCTCTCTGCAATGACTGCCCAATGTGGTATATGACAAGTGAGACCCAAGATCATACCTGAGGACACCACCACCTCTTAGCAGCCTGAACATCACACCCTTAGCAATACAACCCAGGACTCCAGGCAGCTGCAGCTCTGGCCGTCCAGAGATAGCAAACATAGGGACCCATGAGGGAAGGACAAAGAGAGCCAGCAGCTCTCTGTGGGAGGGGCTTGGTGCGGCAGGTTCTGTGGCAATGCAGGGGTGGGAGTCAGGAAAGAGGATTCCTAACCGTGTTCTCAAAATAAGCTTCCCAGGACCACAGATTCTACCAAAATATCCCTAGAGCCCTGGGAGCCAGAAGTGGTTCCAAGTGTGACGACCCAACCAGCTAAGTCTTTAGTTCCACAGGCTCAGAGATGTATTAGCCAACTACTGGTCAATGAGAACTACTGAGAGGTAGACAAGAAACCCACCCTCAAGTGAGTGGCAACATTAACATCAGCTTCTGATCCCTGGAACGAGTGAATTATAAGTGAAATGCTATTATGGTGTTCTCTTCTGCAAACAGATTTCAAAAGGTGGTGTGTGCCTGCAATAACAGCATCATGCATCTGAAATGCAATTCATATTTTCTCAAAACTCACTAGATCCTCACAGCAGCTATTAGGTAGGTGGGACACAAGAGTTATCTTCAGTGAGGCCCAAGGCTCAGTGAGGTTAAAGGCCACTCAGTGTCACCAGCCAGTAGTGGTGGGGTCCTTGGGTGCTGCTGTCTCTCCCATTCTCCAGTCAGGTAAGAGGGACTAAGACACATAGGTACACTTTCTCCTCTACGTGTTCAGATTCATTGTTTTTTGTTATTTGATTTCTGATAAATTATGTGAAATTTTCAGAAGATGTCTTAGAAAAAAGAAATGAGATATTTAGAGCTGAGAAATATATTTTCTTAATGGTTAAAACAAAAGGATGTTACTATCCTTTCTATCACCATCCCCTTCTAAAAGCAGCTCATATACTTCTTTTCTTTTTAGGGAATGACTATTATCAATGTTGGAAGCCTCTAAGCCTTCAATATTTATTTACTCTGGAGAACTTGCTATAAGTGGAAAAACGAACACTGCGTTAGCATGCATCAAGTTACAGGCTATACAAATAACGATTTATTATTATTGATTATTAATGAACATAAGAGCATCATCATGTTATGGAAATGACTGTACAGCAGCTTTCTCCAATGCCCTCTGCAGAGTGTGCTAAACACAACCACAGTCACCATATGCCACAATGTTGGCTATGGGAAGGAATGGGAGCCAGGGATGAAGGAAGGCCTTAGGCATGAAATATCTCTGGATGGAAAACAAGGGAAATACAGAAACAGGAACTGTCAAATGATTCTATCCATTATTCTCCCAAAGACTAAATTTATACCTAGCTTAAGAGAACTAATCTTCCTTTCACTTTTCAAATAGTCTAAACCTGAGGGTGTAACCCAAGAATATTTTCTACCAGGTTCTTCTTCAATTGTGTTAAGATAATAACCTACCCCCTAAGTAAGAGATGAGTAATCACACAGTTTTCGCTTTGCATAGACATATGGCTAAGTTAGGTGTAGACATGGGTTCAAAGAAGGAAAGAAAGGAGTTGAGACAATCAAAGAAGGAAGCTGAGAAAATCAAAAGATGAGGAAGCAATCATCCCATGCACATTTCTCCAAAACTGGCTATTTAAATCAATAATTCTGGGTAGCTAGCTGACCAATCTGAAATTGAGAGTATTAATAAGCTCCAAGATTACAAAGCACATACTGTAGGGAGTCTTTGTCTAAGACAGGGTCTCCTGCCCTCAGGGAACTAAAAGTCTAGCTGGGGAAACAAAAAGAAAAGTTAAAAAATAATGAAAAAGTATTACAAAGAAGTACAGGATCAGTTGCTAGAATGATTTCGACAATGTATTTTTGTGTGTCTGGAAGAAAAAGCTCACCACAGTCAGGATGGTTTCAGGCCCTACCCACCCTCAATTACTGGAGCCCCAAGCCTGGTGCCTCTCTCGCCATTCTAATCCACCTTAAACAGCACTACCATAGTCATGTTCCCCAACCAGTTTTCCAAAGTTGCACCACTGTACCAAAACCTTCAAAGGTACCCAGCTATCCAGAAGATGGTTCAAATCTCTGAGCCTGGCATTCAAGTGTCCTGAGCAGCCTCTCTTAAGGCACCAGCTTCCTCTGGGAACTTTCCCGACACACCATCTTTGTGTTCCAACACAGCAGGTCTCATTCATCATGCTCTCAACTTTCATCTTGCACGTGGCTTTTTCCTACCTTTGCTTATGCCATTCTTCTAACCTGGAAGGCATTTTCTCTTCTCTTTCCCTTCCCCTTTAAGACCTAGCCAACTATTAAACAAAATTAGCTCTTCCAAGAGTCCTTCTCCTGTTGGGCGACATCAATCATCATTTGATGGAATGTGGTCTCTTATCTTTTTATTTCATATCCTGTGTCCTCTCTTCAACTTGCCTGCAGTTGCCTCAGAGGGCAAGGACACAATTCTACATCTGTTTAGGGCCTTAGCATACACTGGGCATAGAACAGGTGCACAATAAACACTTGTTGAATAAATCAGCAAGCTTCCAGTGCCCAAGAAATATGCTTTTAATAAATCCTGCTATTCCTGGTGGTTGCAATGAAATTGCTGAGGAGGAGACAAATTTCAAATTGCATAGACATACCCTAAGAAGTTAAATGTTATCACTTCATAATACTAAAAATCTTTCACAACTAATTGTTTCAATTGTTCCTCAATGTCACAAATATAATACAAACACAATTTTGTAATACTGTTTTTCAGATTAAAAGGGGTCCAAAGCCACAGACCTAAAATGTTTGACAATTTTTTTTTTTTTTTTACTTTGTTTTGTTTTGGGGCAATGGCCACCATAGACCTCTATGGTAGAGTGAAGTTGCAAGACACACAAGGGTGTAATTACAACATTATTTTAACACGATCCAAACAGGCCAATCGTCACAGGACTTAATTTATAACAACTTTAACAATTTATCTATTAAAGCTCAATTCTTGAGTTGTTAAAAAAAAATACCCAATTCCAAACAAAAAAATACAGTAGGGCGGAGTCCTCATATGTGCCTTAGCTTGAAAAAATAAATAAATCATTTCCCAGGAGCAACATTCAAAATACACAGAGCAGGAAACTGGAAACAGGCAACTGGCTAGATTGATAATAGAGAATCAAACTGTTATCTTGAGGCAGCAAGAGGAAGGAAACTAATCTTTTGACTGAAGGCCTCCCTGTGACGGATTAGTCTGGGGGCCTTAAATTCATGTTTGTTGATTTGTATATAAATAGAACTTGAGTTGAAATATTTTTCCTAACAGTTTAACCATGAACAAAACACACGTAAACATCTGTTCTCAATGCATGTGAAGTAAATATACAATTCCCTGCTAATACTTACAGACTGATAGGCATACTATAAAACCACTGTGACCTCTATATGACCTTGCACCTGCGGTTTACATTAGTCAAATAGTCCCTGGTTGCAACTTCCAGAAAATCTTTCTTCTGAGCAGCACAGCCCCAAATTTTTCCAACATGGAAACCAGGGCATTGCAAGGAGAATTTCCAAGAGGAGATCTACAGTAATGAACTGAGAAAGTAGGCTAAATTCCTGGGGTCCTGCCTCCCTCTCAAGGTCACACTTTAAGGTCACAATCCACAGAAGCCAAGACTGTGGAGAGGGCTGAGGTTACGGTGGGGGCTTACTCCAAAAACAAATGGGCAGAGTAACACAACCAGCTCCTCTAAAATGAGAGCTAAGGTGAGAACCAGCGTGAATTAACAATAGTGTAAAGGGCCAAAACCAGGAGGAAAAAGAAATTCTTTAAAGAAACAGAAATAGGATCTTATGAAAAAATATTCAGAACCTGTTCACTGTATTTGATCGAAAATAGGTGGCACACTTCAAAACTGCTTTTATATACAGGAAGCCATATCCTGAGCCTGCTAATCTGCTATTCTCCATCTCTGCAGGACAGGAACCACAGCCAGGGAGAATCAGTTAGGGTGAAGGATGAAACAAGCCCGAGCCTGTTCCCATGCACCAGTGGAGGCTGTGTTAGGATCTTCACTAACTTAACTTTGTTTATTACAACCTGTTATTTTTAACTAGCTGAGGAAAGTGAGGCACAGAAAGGTTTCGGCGATTTGCTTGAGGGCATGCTGCTAGCAAAGGCGAATCCGGAGTTAGAGCCCACATTCATCTGAACCCTAAAGAATCCCGACTCTTCAGCTCTCAGCACCATTCCACACAGGCTGAGGAAAACAAGATATTACCTCCCTAAAACAACAGGAAAAATTCATGCCCATCCATTATGGGTCAGTTCTTAGGAGTCAGCAAACTGTGGCTGATAGTCCTTTTGTACTGCCCAGGAGCTAAACTAGTTTTTACATTTTAAGCGGATTGTTGGGGGTGGGGGTGGGGGTGGTGGTGAGAGGCAGGGGATGATGATACCTAGAGAGACTTTGAGTGGCCTGCAAAGCCTAACAATTATCTGGCCCTTTACAGAAAAAGTTTGTTGTCTCCTGGTTTAAAACATGTTTTTTTTTTTTTTTTTGAGACAGAGTCTCACTGTGTGTGTTGCCCGGGCTAGAGTGCCGTGGCATCAGCCTAGCTCACAGCAACCTCAAACTCCTGGGCTCAAGCAATCCTTCTGCCTCAGCCTCCCGAGTAGCTGGGACTACAGGCATGCGCCACGATGCCCGGATATTTTTTTCTGTATATTTTTAGTTGGCCAATTAATTTG
>CAUYRT010091034.1:0-16112 GCA_963574885.1 Lepilemur ruficaudatus | reverse complement strand
TGATAAGGGGCTGATAACTAGAATCTATTTAGAACTCAGTAAAATCAGCAAGAAAAAATCAAAAAACCCTATCAAAAAGTGGGTAAAGGACATGATCGTCCATCTTGCTATCACCCAAATCTCATGCCCTCCCTGTCTTTTCAGTGAAATTTTCCCTGATCTCCCTAATTTAGTTTTCTTTCTCTTCCAAATCTCTGTGTTGTTGAATATTTATAAGCATTCATGTCATTGATTATATTTTTATTATTTTCATTTTCATTCACTTGTCATCCATGTTAATCAAATTTTCAGTGATCTAAGATATAGCCCTCAAGATTAAAGTCAAAAATAATTTGATGTGATAAGTACAAGTAATGTTCATATTTTATGATTTGCTTTACAGATTTATATATAGTTTTATGTTTCAGAGAACGGCTTTCATCACTTACAAGTGGTATGGCTTTATTTCTCTAAGCTGCAGGTTATCACCAGTAAAGTGAACAAACTACCTTATAAAACCAAGATACAGATCAAACAAAATGAGTGTTAGCACAATGTCTGGCACATAGAACACATTCAATATACCACTATAACTGCATATCAAGATGTCATCATGAATAAATAGAATTCAAGGTCTATTATGACAAGAGTTCTGTAACAGGCATTTGTCATAAAAAAAAAGGTAGGGAAAGAGAAGCCATGTGACTACGTGAACATGTTACCAAAAAAGGCACCAAATAATAATGACAGTTAACATTACTTGAGTATCTACTAAGTGCAAGATATTTCACACTACAACATGAACTTCTATATCTTATTTTACTTTATGTTCATAATGAGCCAACTTATAATTGGGGACATGAATTCTTAGAGAGGACAGAGATTATATAACTCATCCAAGGTTATACACTGGAAATTTGGAAAGATGCAATATGAACCTATGCCTTTCATCATCTAAAACCAATCCTCTTCATGCTCTACAACTGAAGAATACTCAGACCAAGTGTTATGGGAAGACAGAGACTAATGTAAAGACATGATACAGAGCTAACCTATTTACTTGAGCTCTTAAATTATTAAAGATTGGTCTATGAGAATACATATAGAAATAAATCTTTAATTCAGACACTTTCCTACTTGTTTTATAATGGTAGCGGTTTATTGTATGCCTTAATTTTCAAACACTACATGCATTAATAAGTAACAAATATGGCAACTGGAAAAAAATATAATTAAAAATAAGATCAATATTGCTGAGGACTTTTCTCAAACTCATTTGTTACATATCTATTTTCTAATCCATTCCAAACCACATTCTCTACATACAATGGGCTGAAAATTTTATCAGCAATATTTCAAGAATTGAGAATTGACAAAGAATAATTGGAATTATTTCTTTTTAGAAAACATTTTACATGATTCTTCTACCACTCTCCCATAGAACTATAAACCACAAAGTAAAGAATCAATTTTATCTTTAACAAACCTCTGCTGGTTTTTTTTGAGGTAAGAGTAAATGCTATGTTCTTTTGTATTCCATTATTTTTCAAGTTTATAAGAATAAAACGACAGAAGTTACTAATAGAGACCCACAATGAAAAAATTACAGACTCTTAAAAGAAATTAATAGAATTTCCATGCTTTTAGTTTACTTTCCACCCATGATTTGGGTTGAATTAGTCTTTCTCTAGGGGAGGAGGTATAAAGATCCATTCCCACAATCACTCCATGCCTGGAAGCCTATTAAAGAATGGGGTGCTTCTTGAAATATTTTGGAAGGATAATTTGTGCCTCATAAAGAAATAAAATATTTAAACAATCTGCTACCTACACACCATGTTTTTACCTGTGATTGCCCATAACAAGGTTTATATGTCTTGTAACACGAGCCAAATGTTTTCATTTTATATTCCCACATGATAGAAAACAAACCAGCCTGACACGAATATTTAAATATAGAATAAATTTTGCATTGTTAATATGTACTTCTTTTAGATGAAATTAGGATTTTCAAGGCCACACATTGTTTAAATATACGCAAACAAGACAAATCTTAAATTTAAAAAGCAATATTGACAGGAAAAGAAAACACAACAACATCATAATAGGCTTTAAAACAGTCCTAAAATAGTTTTCCCTTAAAATCAATTACTTCTCATATTAGGCTCATAGCCTTTTCAAACTGACATTTGAACACTTTTTAAATGTAAATAAGAATACGTATGGTAAAAATTTCATCAACTCTCCAAATTTTATCAGTTGAAGTATTTCCATTAAAGTCAAATTCTAAAAAAGCTTTGGCTGGAAAAGTAGAACTATAGTTTTAATTTCTTTTAAAGACAACTTAAGAGAGATAAGAAAATAAGTTGGAGAGGAAGAGCAGGTAAAGAGAGGGAAGCACAGGAGTATGAGAAAGGAAGATTATTCTAGAAGAGGGCAAAAACAAATGAGTGACAAAATAAACAGAAGAAACACCTGAAAAGTAAAAAGCACGTAAGTACAATCCCAAAATTTGAGAGCTGTCATGTCATTAAATGAAGTAAACATAGGGTGCTGAACTGCAATGTGTTATGATTATACCGTATCAAAGCAATGTAATGCTCTCCATACGTAACAAACAGTACCAGAACCTACAGCTGACAGACGTACTTACCTTCAAGGAATTCAAAGCACTGTGATCACTTGTTTTTATCATTTCATAGCAACTATAAATTGAGCAGCAATATTCTATTTTAAAAATAGAAAAACTAAATAAATAAAATTTGTTTAACTAGGGAAGGTAGATAGCATAGTGGTTACTTGTTTAGGTTCCAGAGTTAGACGTCCAAGGTTTGAAATCCTAATTTAGAATTTAACTAGATATATGGCCAAGCCTCACTTTCTCTTCTCTCAAGTGGGTTTAGTTAGAGTAACTAAGAGGTAGGATTGTTTTAGGGGTTAATAAGAGATAACTGAAGTACCATATTTTACCACAGTGCCTGTAATATAATCAGCAGATGTTAGCCGGTAATATACCAAGAACAACAAAAATAGCCTGTGATAGTGAAAACTCCAAGCTCCAGACTTCTTGACTCTATGGATATTTTCCTGAGTCAGAACTGCTGCCTCTCTTATAAGACATTTCCTTTTACAGAGTGAGACACAGGCAATTCAGTGGAGTAACACCATGCTTTCTCTCATCATAACTATGCAATACACATAGTGCCTCATTCTAAAAAAGAAATGCAAGAAGTTATTTTGTTTCATAAAACTTTCTGGAATAAAAATCTGACTACCATGTAACCATACATAAAAATGCAATTGTAACTATATATTAGGAATCTAAGTGAAAATTTAGGGCACAATGAGAACTCATAATTACTTTCAATTTCTCCATCGAGTCCCTGGAGAAGGTTCTACAAGCTGCATCAATTTCTTTTCCTATCACAACAAGAATGGATTCTTGTTCAGTCTCCAAACAAAGAAGCTGATCCTTGAGCTGCAGTCTGGCCTCTTCCATCCTCCTTAAGTGCTCTTCTTCATTGCTTATATATTTTTCCTAAGGCATAAGAAACAAAATGTAAGTTGATTATTGAGAGGAGGCAAAAAAAAAAATACTTGTAATATCTGTACAACCAACTAAAAGAGCTGGATTAGAAAATACATCTGACCTGTCAGTTCCTTTACTAAAATAAAACACTCTACCTACTCATTAACTGAGATAAAATTATAGACAGTTCAGCAGTAGGGCAGTTTGGGAACTAGTGAGCAGATACTTAGCAAACAAAATTATAATAATAATAATCAACAGGAAAAATAAGTTGAAAAAAATCCTTTACCATTTTAATAACATATTGCCATTAATGGATCAGAGAGTAAAAGCCAATAGCACAAACTGACTTTGAGCTTTCACTGAACATCAGTAAAATACCAGAAAATGAAATTTGCCAAATGTGATGCTGTTAGTTTCTTCATTTGAGAAAAAAAGTGTTATCATCTTTATCTCACCAAAACATGTTTTTTAAAAAAAACAAAGTCTAAGTTTTCACATGCAGCCATACTACATAAATGCTTTTCAGTTACGAAAATCTGAAACCAGCACAATGGAGGTACTTTTCAAGTAAGCAAATGTACTCAACAAAAGGGGTTTCTAAGGAGCCCTTTAAGACATTACAAGGATTTGGGGGCCCCCTTTGGGCAAAACAATTCTCAATCATTATGATTATACAATTTCATTACTAGAAAAATTCAAAGAGGTATTTGCATAGGGCTTGTAAGAAAAATAACAGAATCACCAGAACTGTGTGTATAAACAACGGACCGAAGTCAAGACGGCTGGCTGTCATGTCTTCAGTCATTACACAGTAGCTTCATCATCTTTTAACTAGGCTACTCTATGCAACAAAACCAGGAAGATTATGCGGGCAATAAACTCAGCTTGAATTTCAAAGAAATAACAGGAGATCCACTCACTGAAATTAATCATGAAATGTAGAATCATGTTTTATCAAAAAAACATAATGACATTTTCTTTCAAATAAACTTATTAATACTTTAAAAAAAAATGAAACATTCTCTGCTCAAAAAGACAAATCCTTTCATAATCTGTCTTCTGTCCTTCTCTGCTGCCTCATCCTCCCATTTCCACTCTCTAATACTTTGACTGCTTGCAGTTTCTTAAACATGCCTATGTCTCCCCTGACCACCTCTGACTTCTACGACTCTGCTTGAAGTTGTCCTGCTTCAAAATGGGGCTGGTAGCCAAGCATTTATCTTGATGAGTTCACTTTAGTTCATCATCTGAGGCTGGATCTCAGCTTTGTCCAGTTAGGAACTGGAATTTCTTTTCATTTTGGTACTCTGAGAGGAGCCATCTTTCAGCAGTAGAGTAACATTAAGCTCACAAGAGATTAATGTACAGACTAGAATACCACACAATTAACTACATTAGTTTACGGAGAGAACCATAAGTGCCATACATATCAGAATACTCATGTCAGCATAACCAGGACATTGTCTCCCCATAGACTGATCTAGATGGGAGGGCAAATTATAATCAGAATGTAGCTTAATGAACAGAAAATCAGAGCAAGGGGAGTTTGTTTTATGAAACAATGTTTACATGGCATCAGGCTAATGGCAGCCCGGCATTTCCATCTATACATCCGGGATTTACAAACCGCAATACCAGGAGTGTCCCACTCTTCTGGGCAGTGTTTACATGGAGGATGCTGAGGCGTATCTCTCTAACCTTCTCCTCTTCTCAACATCCAGTTTCTGTCCAAACTCCCCCTCCTGACTGATACATCATATATCTTTATATCTATCGATATTTTCACCATCTTGTTCTCATCTAGGAGCTTTTCTGAAAAATTAACACCCTAGCTCTGCACAGTATTTGATAATTCTATAGTTTACTTTTTAGAAAGCAACGTTATTACTAAGTCCCTAAGTAAGGATACCGCCTCCCTATTGTTCCTATGTACCTGCTACCTGTACTTCTCATCCTTTAAGGTTTATCCTTTAAGACCCTGTCTCCTTTGTTTCTAATCTCCCAAAGTAGATCATTCCCACAGCATGCTATTCATATCATAATTTCTAAAAAATTTAGCAAGTTATAATATAGTTTGTGCACCTGTCTCCCTCAATAAGCTGTTAATTTCAGAAGATCATAAAACATGTTTACAATCATCTTCAAACTCCCTCACTTTCCTGAATAAATGATGTAAACATTTTTTGAAGACTCAAATTCAACACGTTAAAGATGATTTCACTAATTACCATGCACATCTCTATTGTCAGAGGCTACTGAGGCATGCTGGAAGATTTCCCGACACACATACGTAAGGCCTCCCCATGGCTGCAGTGTCCTCACCAGTGTGGTGTTAATAAAGAAAATGCTCTATCAGGGTTACTGATGTATTGGATAAACTGTCCACATTCTACATCCAAGCAGTTCACAATGATGTTCTAACTGATCTTTCTTTTCTCACTTCCCTCACAACCATCTCTCTCTTATCTATGATCGCTTTTTTGTGGTCCCCATTAATTGTCTCTTATTAATAAGAAGACAAAACTACTTCCATCTTTTGATATTCTTAAGAATGTTGATACTGTCAAAAAAAAAAAAAAAAAAAGCTCTGTAAGTTCAATCTCTTTAGAAAAGACAGTTCTTTGAGAAATCTCCAAATTCTTTTCCACAGAGGTTGCACCAATTTGCAGTCCCACCAGCAGTGTAAGAGTGTTCCTGTCTCTCCGCAACCTCGCCAGCATTTGCTGTTCTGGGATTTTTTGGTAGAGGCCAATCTCACTGGGGTTAAGTGGTATCCCATTGTGGTTTTGATTTGCATTTCTCTAATGATTAGAGAAGTTGAACATTTTTTTATATGTTTGCTGGCCATTATTCTGTCTTCTTTGGAAAAGTGTCTGTTCATTTCCGTTGCCCATTTATAAATGGGGTTGTTTGATTTTTTATTGTTAATTCTTTTGAGTTCTAGGTAGATTCTTAAATACCATTTGATCCAGCAATAGAATTATTAGGCATCTACCCAAAAGAACATAAGACATTCTATAAAAAAGACATCTGCACCAGAATGTTTATGGCAGCACAATTCACTATTGCTAGGTCATGGCAACAACCCAAGTGCCCCTCAACTCATGAGTGGATTATTAAAATTTGGTATATGTTTACAAGGGAATACTACTCAATTTTAAGAAACAACAGTGAGCTAGCACCACTTACATTATCCTGGATTCAACTCGAGCCCATCATTCTAAGTGAGGTGACACAAGACTGGAAGAATGGGCTCCACATGTATTCACTATCAAATTGGTACTGACTAACACTACGATGCTCAAATGGTGGTGGTGTCCACCAGAGTTTCGGGGGTTGGGGGGTAGACCCACAGTTGAGGGATGTGAAGAGCATTGGGATGGGGAGGGGCATGCTTGAAATGTAGTTGGGGATGGGAATTAGGGGGCTTAATAGGGGGAAGGAAATCTTCTAAAACTGATTTATGTGACTTGCTATACAACTTGGTAAATTTACTAAAAACCATTTAATCATTCACTCAAAATGGAGTAATGGCATGGAATATAAATTATACTTCAATAAATTTGTCAAAACAAAAAAAAGATAGAACATTTCATCATCCACTTCACTATTCTCCATGAGACAGTTAGTTAGCATGACATGTCAAATTCCCCTTGTAGTAAAACTCACAGAAACATGGACTCAAATGGACCTTAGAGATCAGCAGGTTCAACTCCCTGTTCCTTTAGGATTCCCTTCTTCAACATTTCTGACAGATGATCATGCATTGCCTACATGAACATCTCAAGTTTCAAGGAACAGAGTACTGACAAAGCTGTAAAATCTCTGCATTAGTGTAAATGCTATACTCAATAATTAAAGTACACAAATTAATCCCCCACACCCACTAAACCTTCTAACCTTCTGGGTAAAGATTTCTGTTCTTTTCCCAATATGATTTACTTGACTAGGTTTCAGACACTGTATCATAATGGCCTCCATCCTCTGCATGTGCTCTAATACACAAATCTAAGAGTTATTAAGTAAGCTCTTCCATTCTGTACTTTGATTCATTCATTCATTCAACAACTATTTAAAGAAGGTCTACTCTAGCCAAGACATTCTTCCGTATACTAGATATAAACAATACATACAAGGCTCCTACCCTTACAGAGTCAACAAATAGCTCCATGAAATTTCACTACTTTTGTCCTGTGCCATTCTTCTGGCATCGGCATATCTACTGGAACACTAATTATGGCACCCAATGAATTAGGTCTTTCTCCCAGTTTCATGTTTTAGAAATAACTGTACTGACTAGGCAAGCACAGCTAATTCTGGCGGAGGCATTACACAGGAACCACGGTTGTCAGATTTGGGGGCATTCAGATTAATAAGGGCAGATGATAGTATTTAGGCATTATTAGGCCTATTTCCTGGTCTTCTAGTGTAGTGGTCCCCAACCTTTTTGGCACCAGGGACCATTTTATTCCACAGACGGGAAGGGGAGGAAAGGGGAGCGGGGGAAGGGAGGGAGAAATGGTTTCATAGTGATTCACATGCATTATATTTATTGTGCACTTCATTTCCACTACGGTTGCACTGTCATATATAATGAAATCATTATACAACTCACCACAGGTTAGGGCCCCCTGTTCTAGTGTATTCAGAGGGGGCAATATCCCATGATCCTACAAGACTAACAAAAAGCAACCCCATTTCTAGAGAACCAGAGGCAAAATATGGTATTTTAGAGAACGTTTAGAAAGGGAAGACACAGTTCAACTCCACTGTTTCAGGGTGAATGGACACAGGCGCCTGGGACTAGGGAATATAAGAAGCAACTTTGGGGGTTAGTGGGCAAGACAGATGAAGCTGACTATAGCAGCCTATGGGATCCAAGAAGAAAAGATATCCTAGCCAATGGCTGAGTTTGAGAAAGAACCTTAGAGAATAAACTCAACCCTTAATTTAACAAATTAGGAAACCAGATTTCAAACAGACTAAGTAACTTGGCTAAAGTCAAAGAACCTACAACCCCATAACCTGAGTCCCCTTATTTCCTGACGAGTGTTCTCTGTTCAGATGCTAGAAAGGCTGAGTTCTTAAATTGAAGTTTAGAAAGACAACCAGACAGTTCCATTGTTAAGACAGCAAAGATTTCATTAAGCTTCCATTTAGGACAGGAAAGGCTTATACTGTTGACACTTATGTATAAAGAAAATTAAAAATAAGACTGCTCACAATCTCTTGATAAACACACACTGTCAACTGGCTTGATCAATTGACCCATAATTCAAAAGAAGAGAAGTGTTGTTTTAATTATAGATTTATGTTTCAGCATGCTTTTTAAACTCAGAACATTCACTTTCCCAGAGGCTCTAAAGATTATAAAGAGACATGATTTTAACAGAAATACAGAAACTTCAATAAAACAAGAGCATGTCCAAAATGATATCTCCTTGGTAAAAGCTTATGAGATTCCTTCAATGTTCCTAAGTGTTCCAGAAATGCCACTTTATTTCCAATACAGTTATTACATGAAATGAAAACAGTTCTTCACATACCTTAACAGAAACACTACATTAAATAAAGCATACTCACATGGCTAAATAAATCATTAGATTAAAAAGAATCATTTTCCTTTACTGAAAACTAACTTGAGTAAGCACATATAGCAGTATTTCAGGCCTAAGGTAATCTTTAATATATCAACAGGGGGTGGGAAGAGAGAAAGTAAAGGTAGAGAAAAAGAGAGATCAAATAATATTAAAGGCCAAAACTAAAACTAATATAATTTAATGCAAAATCATTAGATGCATGGTTTGTTGAAACTATAAGACCTGCACATATCACCTAAAAAGTTTGAGGACGAATATTTCCATAACTCAGGATAACTCTTATACCTAAGCTTTAAATCCAGCACACTAGCATCACAAGGCAAATTACAAAATTATCCTGAACAAAAATAGGATCTGTCTGGAAGCTATTTGACTCTCCAGAGAAGGCTCACAATACTTACAGCAATAGTTAACTCAGCTGTAAGGAAGTTAGGATACAATATGAAATGCCAAACAGGACCAAAACTACAGCACAACTAAAAGAGAGGAGATCTACTATGAATATTATAAGAAATTTGGAAAGAGTTTAAGCTGGGAAATTACTACACTACAGTGTCAACAGTCTTACAAAACGGTCAAAAAATAAAAAAATAAAAGTAACACATCAAGTGCTGGTCACATCATTACTACTTTTTTCACATTTATTTCTTAAAAATAGTTTTTTACATAACGGTGTATTTCTTAAATTCAAAGTTTGGATATATATTAAACACTTAGATTGGCATCAAAAATAAATAAAAAACCAAAACAATAACTCTAGACTCAAGAGTTCAGATGAATTTGAAAAATCTCTATGGATTCAACCTGTATGTACCTTTTGCTCTCTGTGAGACAGTTCTACTCAGGAATAAAGAGATCAAAGAAAAGTTCTTAACTGAATTCCTCACTAATTATAAAAGTTCAATAATACATACCTCCTTCCTCAACTACATGGATATTATAAATACAACAGATAACCTGAGCGCTTAAACAAAATTACTAGGTGCCCCTTCTCTGTGCCCCCATGGCACTTTATGTGAGTTTCTGTTACACCACTTACTACTATGTGTGTCTTCTATGTCCGTGTCCTCATGAGACTGTGAGTTCCTCTAAGGCAAAGATCTTATTCTTCTCCATTTAAATATCCCAGCACATAGTAGAATGTCTCATATAGTAGTCAATCAGTAAATCTTACCAAAACATAAATATCCTTTCATATTCCGTTTATTCACAGGGATATTTTGAGTGTATTCTCTCTGTCAAGCAAAATAGACTTCAACTATACAATAACAACAATCACAACAAAACAGAATCTATGAACTCAAACAGTATCTTGTATCTCAGGAAATTTGTGTTTTGTTTGTGTGTTTCGCTACAAATTAATTATTAAACTCATTGAGGGCAATCATCTTGTCAGCAGCAGACTATGGTAACTGTCAAGACAAGATGACACCACAAAAATGAGAGCCTGGAAGTGGTAAGAAGTAATCAGATGTAGAATCAATTTTAAAGATAAAGCCAATAACATCTGCTAATGAACTAAGTGTGAGCCCATGTGTGAGAGAATAAGCTTATTCTTTATATGCATTTAACAAACAAAAGAACATTGTAATTCCTACTAGAAGGTTGGTCTCTAGAACAAAAATGCTACTATTTTGCAAGTTGGATATACTCTCTTCCTTCTCCTCTGTTAAGTAGATACTTTACACTAGTTCCTTCAAAGGAGAGGAAGAGGTTATAATTAACAATGTTTTAAGAGGAAGAGTAAGAATTGAGTGCCTTAGTAAAACAGTAGAGCTAACAGAAAAAAGAAATAACATATTGGGACCCTGGCTCTATGATTTAATGCATGTTAAAAGTTGGTTGTGCAAGACTCCAATCTATTACCTGGTTTTAGGCAGGCTTACAAAAGTTATCCATAAAAAAGAAACAAAAATGGAAATTCAAATTCAAACTTTTAACCCCATTTAAGGAAATTATTCTTGCTTCAGGCTTTTTAGTATCTTTTTCTAGGGGAGTATTAAGCAATACAAAGATCATTAGCAGCATAATCAAAAGGTGTTAGGATATGTATTGGATACATTCCTAGAAATTAATATTCAAAGTTGAAAACCAAATACCTTCTGAAGGGTATTTCATACAATTCATTAAGTTTTAAGACCAGTTTGTAATTATTACATTATTTCTCTTAAGTCAAATGCCTGGAAACAGAAATAACAATTGTTCAAAATCAGCCACTTTTGATGCATTTCTATTTCTGAAATAAAATATGGACAAGGAAACAAACAACTAGAGTTTCAAATTATGCATTTGAAACAAATGTTTAATTTTCAAAAGAAAAAATTATCATTCATCTCAAGAGAAATGTTTATAAGCTTACAGTGTCTTTAATAACCATCAGGATTTCTTCCTCTCCTCTTTTTTTCTTAAAGGACACAGCTTGCATTTGTTCTTACGTAAAAATGGTTTTTTTTAAGTTTAAAAATGAATCTCCAAATAATATAACTCATGTATACAATAAGCACCTCCTAGTTATTTTTTTTTACTGAAATTTATAAAATATTGCTTGTTCAACATTAAATGACAAAATGAATTGAAGCAATAAGCACTTTAAATGATGAAGAAAGAAAAACTCAATGAAAACCAATCTGGACATTCATTTATGTTCTCTTTTAGAGTCAACTAAAGCCAGATAAGGCTGCTTAACGTCTACAAAGTACTGAAACAGGTGTGAGATAGAACTCTTCATATGGCCTATTCCCCTTGGTTTTTCACACCACAACAAATTGTATGTATCATTTAGCCTGATACCCACACTGAGGGGATCTCTCACAGAAGTAAATCAAGTAAAACTAACAGTACATAAGTATGGAAAAGATGGTGGACAAGAAAAAAAGCCAGCCAAACTGTCTCCCTAAGAAAGATTTTAGATGAAAGTGAAAAAAACAAACAAGCAGACAAACATAGATCAGATGAGGGCCAGAAGGAAAGGTGCCTGTAACTACAGGAGACTCCAAGGGAAGAAGTTACGGAGCAGAACTAGAAGGAGAAAGACAACGGCAGGATCTAAACCCCAAGAACCTTGGAGGCCAGTGACAAGGATAGGTGGAGCAGTTAAATTTCCCCTCCCTTGCATCTTGGAC
Organism: Lepilemur ruficaudatus; assembly: GCA_963574885.1. Taxonomy (NCBI): domain Eukaryota; kingdom Metazoa; phylum Chordata; class Mammalia; order Primates; family Lepilemuridae; genus Lepilemur; species Lepilemur ruficaudatus. The sequence continues at coordinate 3,879 of CAUYRT010091034.1, read as the reverse complement.
CACTGGTGGCCTCCTGAGCTTCTGGAGAAACCTGCCAACACCAGCCCAGAAAAGGCTGCTTCCAGTGAGCGGTGACCTCTTGCAGACAGGGCACCAGGCTCCCAGCTCCCTCAGGACACATCCCACCCCACAGACTCAAGAGAATTGGCAGGCACCATATTGCTTCATTTTCCCCTCCCCCTTCCCTCCCCACGTGGCTGCCAAGAGAGACAATTTAGTCATCACCTGGAGGCATCCGCAGGGAACAAGACTTTTCCGTTTGAGGCCCTACAGCAGATTGAGGGGTACTTGGACTGTGAGCCCGTACCTGTGAGCCCCTACTCCCAGGTGCTGCTTGCCTGGTGACTCTGGCAGAGAGGGGCAAATCCCGAGGCAGAGAGACACTGAGCCAGCTTCAGCACCCCGTGGGTGATGTGGGACCAGCACTCTTCTCCCTGGCAGGGCAGGGGATTGACCTATGGGGCCCATGGGCGAGATCCCATAAACCTAGGTCTCCATCGCATTGCCTGGGGGGGGTAGGGGGGCACAGAAGGGATATTTGTGAACTAGTCTACTGAGGTATGTGTGCCTTCAGGGGCAGATCAGAGTGGGTCCCAGCAGCAGCTTTGTCAAGGGGCAATCCTCCTCCCATAGGAGGGCTGCACTCCCAATTCAGGCTGTGATCCTGATCAGGGAAACTCCCAGCTACCATCAAAGTCAGGGGAGATCTGCAGGCTTGAGGTCCTGCCTGCTGGCAGAGGCCTAAGAGAAACCACAGAATAGGGGAGATAGAAAGGAGTGAGGCCTGCTCCAGAATGCAGGTCTCAGGCAGCCCCACCTCCACACAGACATTGTGGCTGAGTGGGGCCACTGCAACACCTACATGGCAGCTTTGCCCAGAAGCAAAGAACAGACCTTTCACCCCTGCTAGCAGCATTTGTGGAGCTTTAGGGCAGGCTGACTCAACTCAGCCCCACCCAGCCTCACTCGCCCACCTCCCCCTGCAAAGGTGGAGAATAAGGACACACCTGGAAGTCCCAGGGCCCCACCCACAACCTGAAGCACTAGAGTGCCTCTCCAGAGTAACCACAGCAGACTACAGGACCCCAAAACAACACTGAAGCTTGGTCCTCCTGGTAAGTGCCACCTACTGACAGGGGGTCAATTTACATACCCTTTTACTGCATTCACTGACTCATCATACAGGGTGCCTTGAATCTCATGCACAAACACCACCTCCTGGCTCAGAGACTAAACTGAGTGTGTTATTATCCAAACAAAAATCTAAAAGTAAGAAGCAACAGCTGCTCCAGAGGGGAAGGAATCAGCAAAGAACTATCGAAGTATGAAGAATCAAACAGAAAGCACACCCCCAAAGGGGAACACCCACTCTCTAGCAACGGATATGAACCAAATCCAGAACACTAAAATAACAGAAGAATTTCAAACCTGAACTGTAAGAAAACTCAGTGATATGCAAGAAAAAATGGATACCCAACACAAAGAAACCACACACACACACAAAAAAAAATCCAGGACTTAGAAGAAAAACTTACTACGGAAATTGAAATATTAAAGAAAAATCAAACAGAACTTCTGCACGTGAAGAATTTATTCAAGGAATTACAAAACACAGTAGAAATCCTCAAGAATAGGGTAGATCAAACAGAAGGAAAAATCTCACGGACTGAAGATAACACCTTTCAATTAAATGAGTCAGCTGCAGAGACAGAACACAGAAATAAGACAATAACAAAGGCTACATGAAATGTGGGATTATTTGTGAAGAGGGAATGCGGGAAATGTGAAGAGGCCTAACATGAGAATTACAGGCATCCTTGAGGGTGAAGAATACACGAGGGTTGGATAAACTATTTGAGGACATAATGGAAGAAAAATTCCCTGGCCTTGCTAAAAATCTAGATATCCAGGTACAAGAAGCTAAAAGGACTCCTGGGAGATTCATTGCAAACAGAAAGACACCAGGACACACAGTCATCAGACTGGCCAAAATAAACAAGAAAGAGTACCTCCTATGAGCTGTAAGACAAAAGAAGCAGGTAACCTTCAAAAAAAAAAACCCATCAGAGCAACTTGAGACTTCTCAACTTAGACCTTACAAGCCAGAAGAGATTGGGCCCCATTCTCACTCCTCTCAAACAGAATAATGCCCAGCCTAGACTCTAGTACCCTGTAAAACTAAGTTTCTTATATGAAGGAGAAATAAAGACCTTCTAAGACAAGCAAAGACTCAAGGAATTCATCAAGACAAGACTTGCCCTCCAGGAACAGATAATCAGAACAGTGTTACACATGGATCAGCACAACAAACACTCAGTAGCAAGAAACCATCCAAAAGCTAAAAAGGTCAAAGGCCAGATACCACGATGGCTCAATAGAGAAAACAAAGCAACAAAGTTACTCTGCTCAACAAGATGAACAGAAATCTGCCCCACTCATCATTTTTTCAATAAATGTGAATGGCTTGAACTACCCACTACACAGACAAAACCTGGCGGAATGGATAAATATACACAAATCAAGTATCTGCTGTCTTCAGGAAACACATCTAACCCACAAGGATGCATTAAGACTCAAGGTGAATGAATGAAAAACAATATTTCAGGCAAACAGAAGCCAAAAGAAAGACGGCATAGCAGGTCTGATTCCAGATAACTTAGTCTTCAAATCAACAAAAGTAATGAAAGACAAAGAGGGTCACTATATAATGGTGAAGGGTACAATTCAACAAGAAGACATAACAATTCTCAATACTTATGCACCTAACCCAGGCGCACCCAGATTCATAAAGCAAATCCTACTTGATCTAAACAAAATGATAAACAGCAACACCATAATAGCCGGGGACTTTGAAACCCCTCTGACAGAACAGGATATATCCTTCAAACAGAAAATAAACAAAAAAAAAATGGACTTAAACAGAACTCTAGAACAAATGGGCCTGACATTTACAGAACATTCTACCCAAAAACCACTGGATATCCATTTTTCTCATCAGTTCAAGGGACATTTTCTAAGATTGACCATATCCTAGGCCACAAAGCATGTTTCAACAATATATATTTATACATCTTCTCAGACCACAGTGGAATAAAATTAGAAATCAACTCCAACGGAAACACACATCTCTACACAAAGTAATGGAAACTAAACAACCTTCTGCTGAATGATTATTTCATTAGGAGGAAATCAAGATGGAAATCTAAAGATTCTTTGAACTAAATGACAAAGGAGACACAAGTTATCAAAATCTGTAGGACACAGCTAAAGCAGTCCTGAGACAAAAATTTATATCCATAAATGCCTATATTCAAGACAGTAAGATCACAAATAAACAATCCAATGAATCATCTCAAAGAACTGAAAAAAAAAGAGCAAGCCGACCCCAAACCCAGCAGAAGAAAAGAAATAACAAGGATCAGAGCAGAACTAAATGAAATTAATAACAAAAAAACTATATAGAAGATAATAAAACAAAAAAAAATTTCTTAAAAAATAAACAAAATTGACACACCTCTTGCTAGATTAACTAGAAGCAAAAAAGAAAGGACTCTAATAAGCTCCATCAGGAATGAAAAAGGAGAAGTTACAACTGATGCCACAGAAATACAAAATATCATCTATGAATACTATAAAAAACTCTATGCACATAAATTTGAAAATGTGGAGGAAACACACACCCTCCTTAGGCTCAATCAGGAACAAATAGAATTCCTGAAAAGACCAATATCAAGTACCGAAATTGAAGCAGCAATAAAAAACCTTCCTAAAAAGAAAAGTCCCAGACCAGATGGTTTCACACCTGTATTTTACCAGACCTACAAAGAACTGCTGCCTATCTTGCATTAATTAGCCACAACATTGAGAAGGAAGGAATTC
>CAUYRT010091030.1:0-11402 GCA_963574885.1 Lepilemur ruficaudatus | reverse complement strand
AGCTGGACGTAGTGGCGCATGCCTGTAGTCCCAGCTACTCGGGAGGCTGAGGCAGGAGGATCGCTTGAGCCCAGGAGTTTGAGGTTGCTGTGAGCTAGGCTGACGCCACGGCACTCCAGCCTGGGCAACAGAGTGAGACTCTGTCTCAAAAAAAAAAAAAAAAAAAAAGTTAAGTTTATTTTGTCCTGAATAAGAAGCAGGAAAATTCATCAAAGTATGATCCTAAACTATCAACACAGTTTTGCCATCTTAATGGTAGCTTGTTTATGCCAGCGGTGAAGAAGCCTGAAGAGCAAGTGGCAATGAAATCGCAAAAGACGTTTTCCACAGCCTGTTGAGAATTGAATATTTTTTCTTGCAGGAAGTGGTCCAAAGCCTGGAAGAAGTGGTAGTCAGTTGGTGCAAGGTCTGGTGAATACGGTGGATGACAGAGAGTTTCCAAAGCCAGGCTCTGTAGTTTGAGCAGCTTTGTTTTTTGCAACATGTGGTCATGCAAGAGGATTGGCCTGTCTCTATTGACCAAGCTCGGCTGCTTAATCACAAGCATCCTCCTCATTTCATCCAATTGGTTGCAGTAGACATCTTCTGTAATCGATTGACCAGGTTTCATGAAGCTGTAGTGGAGAATACAAGTGCTGACCACCAAACAGACTCCATTAGCTTTTTTTGATGAATATTTGGTTTTGGACTGTGTTTCCACACTTCATCTGTATTCAACCATTGTACTGAACACTTGCAATTGTCAAAAAGAATCCACTTTTCATTACAAGTAACAGTACAGGGTAGAAATGGTTCGCCTTTATGTCATGACAGCAAAGAAAGGCAAGCTTTGAGATGATTTCTCTTCTGATGGTCATTTAAATCATGAGGTACCCATCTATCCAGATTTTTTTTTACCTTGCTGATTTGTTTCAAATGGTCCAATATTGTTGGAATACTAACATAAAACCTTGCTGCTAATTCATGCATAGGTTGAGATGGATTCACTTCCACTACAGCTTTCTGCTCATTATTATCCACCTTGGTCTCAGGTCGCCCATGTGGCTCATTTTCAAGATTAAAATCACCAGAATGGAACTTCTGGAACCATCGATGTACTATGCATTCATTAGCCACATCCTTCCCAAACACTTCACTGATATTTTGAGCTGTCTGCGCAGCATTCGTTCCACGATGGAACTCATATTAAAAAATAACACGAATTTTTGACTTATCCATGGTTTCACAAAAGTTGCTATAAAAAAATTTCGAAAGATAATCACAAGCCAAAAGCAATGCATTTGAAAGAATGAGCATTTACCTTCACAATAAAAATAAAACAAGAAGTGCCAAAGTGAAAATGTCAGAGATATCGACTCCCAAACTTAGCACTTAAGGAAATTAGACATTTCATACTTAATGTCCAAATATTTCATAGCAACATATTTCTCTTATAATCTAGGCTATTCATTCTGGCCAAATGCATGTTGTTTGTTTCAAAGAAGACTGGATGACAGGATGTGGTTAACTCATTGCAAATGCAGCGCTACTATTTAAATAGCCCTCAAAATCTACTTCTCAACAATGGGAGAGGTTAGTAATGTCCCCTTTGTTTACCATTAATTTCTATAAGGGCTCTTTAGTGGCATAGTATATATAGTCAGTAGCAGAATGGGTTATTATATAGAAACACTGATGTAGTAGTCAAACACTCTTGTAATCAGAGTCAGTCTTGACCTCATTCTGAAGAATAGTAGATCTAAATGGATACATTTATTTTTGAGAATGGTGTTTACATTATAGTCCTACATTACATTTCTATTCAGAAAGAAAGGCCATTTTCTATTAGCTGTGGAAATTAGGAAATCAGGAAATTCACTTGTAATTGACTACGTAGAAAGTTTTAGATTCAACCACTTAGACTAGCAGTTCTGATTTCACAGCACATAGTCCCCAAGTGAATGAATATCAAGCTACCAAGGAATATGCAGTTTTACATATTAAAAAAACTAAAGAGAAGAAAGTAAATTCAAATGGGAATTTAGCATCTTCTGTGTACCAGAAACATACATTATTTCATTTCATCCACACAGTATGCCCTGAGAGAAAGATTATTATTATTCTTATTTTTCAAATAAAGCAACTGAGGCTCAAAGAGGGATTAAGTAAATTGTTCAAGGCCACATAGATACTAAGTGGCATAGCTAACTCAGAACAATTTTAACACCATCCTAATCACCTCATGCAGCATATGAAGTTGTAAGTAGCACATTCAAATTCACAGCCTAGTTCTCATTTGTGCAATGTGCGTGTGGCTGATGCTAGAACTTCCTGCTTTTCGCCTCCCAGGTTTCATTCAGCTCACTGCTGTTTCCATCTGTATTTCCACTGCCAGCCGCCAAAATACTTTGAGGGATATAGCAGCCAGGATACAATGGGCATTTCCATTGTCACTGACAGTATAAAAAGAGACCCTTAAACTATGCATATATTAGCTCATTGTTATATGTGTTTAATGTATTTTTTTTTACCTCTTTTTGAAGTATTATTCCACTTTGTACTAATTTTTATGGATTCACTTCACCAGCGTCATGTCACTTTGACTTATTGAAAACAACAATGGTACTTAGAGCATATTCTGTGCTTCTAGACAACACAAACAACATCTGTGTCTGCAGGCGGACAAATAAAAGAAAATGTTGGCCTCTCCTGTGTTTAGCTCCCTAGCACAGAGCAGCTGCCTTGAGGAGAGTTTTGAAATTATTTAACAACATTAACAAAGATGAGAGGAATATTATTCATTCGGAAATGTGTGTTGGGGTATTACTTCAGCATATTATCACCCAGCCAGAGGAGGCAATCAGATCAAAATTTGGGAGCATTTCCTGCTTACAAGGTAGCATTATCATCTCAGGCTAAATAGATTGAGCCTAAATCTGTGATCTCCATTAAGAGTTTTGCATGTATCACAGCATTCACAGAAAGGCTTTGAGTTGTAAATATTCCACAATTTCTAATGAAATGTTTAGGAATATTTTTCTTTATTTTAACTTTATCAAGGAGGTATGAAATTAGATAAATTAGATAAAGGCATGGTTCTTCTTAGCTTGCACAATACCATTTAGTGTTAACACTGTAGGCAATTTCTGCAAAATGCATTTTCCAAAACCTCTTAAAGCTAGAAAGCAAATACAAACAGCAACAATAACATTAGTGCTTTTGAATTGGAAACTTATACTGCCCAACTCCTTATTAACATTGCCCTAAACGTTTAACCCGAACAAGCAAATTAACATTTCAGGCACTTAAAAAACAATGGACAATCTATATACATGAGTGCATGCTCATTTTACAGATTTGGAAGGATGTGCAGGTCAAACGATCTACAATGATTGCCCAAGGACATCAATGACATACGGGACAGATGTAATATGAGTCTACACAATGCCTGGAACAGTTGACTCCATTCATTCCCCAAATCATCACTTTGAGGGGAAAGAAACCACAAACAAACAGCCAAATAATGATCTGATATTATACTGACAAAACACCTGCTTGGCCGAATTTTCACTTTTGACAGTTACCTGGCTCTGTCACTGATTCAAAGGTTTCCATAGGCACAATGCTAAGGTAGATCTGTTCCTTTTGTCCACCCACTGTCTGTTAGCCTCTCCCACCCAGTACCCAGCATCCATTACTTTTATGGTTTCACTTCCCTTTCCATAATCCTAGCTCCACTTGTTTTTTCTCCCTTTTTTGTTCAAATGTTTTGGTTTTGTGGCCAATTAGCTAAGAGCACAGCACTGTGTTAGCAAATCTGATAAACTTAAGCTAGGTTTGGTATACTTGGTCTTCCCAGACTCATGCCAAATTATAAATTATAATTTTTAATAGAGTGCTCCAATCCTTAGTTTTCATGAACTCAGTGTATATGTTATTCAATAAGCATTTACTGAGCACCTACTGTGTGACAGGCACTGTGATAGGATTCAGGCAGGTTAGAGAGAAGGAAAAAGTCATATTCCCTGCCCTTGAAGGGCTGACAATCTAGTGCAGACATGGGAATGATGACAGAACAAGGAGGTAAGTGACATGAAATATCTATTCATAAAGGGCTGTGGAGTCCAAGGGAAGTGAGGGAATCATTTTGTCTGAAAGACTGAGACAGGCTCCAGAGAAGATGCTTTTTCAGTTTCATCTTAAAGGATGAATATACCTCTGGCAGGTTAAAAAGGGGATAAGAACATTTCTAGTGGAGAGAAGCATCTGTTCAAAGGCAAAAGCATGTGCAAGGGAATGGTGAATTTCAAGAATAGCAAGCAATTTTCTGCACCTGTATTATAGGTGTAGGGATAGAGTAACCAGTAAAATAGGATGGAGCCAGTTTGCAAACGGCCTTATATGCCATGCTAAGGAATTGAGCCTTACTTGTCTCAAAATTACAGCCCATGCTGCTTACTGTTCCTGTATGTAAGTGCTCCTGAATCATTAATCTAAGCACAAATAATTGAATTTTAATAATTTTTCAGAAGTCTACAAAGCAGCCTGAAAATTCTCTAGCTGTGAGTTTTAATTCAGAATGTAAGAAAATTCATGTAATTTGATTTAATTTATTAACCATCTAATGTGGCAGGCATTATTCTAGGTACTAGGAATAAAGCAATGAACAAAAGAGACAAGAATTCCTCCCATTACAGAATTCATATTCTAGTGGGAATAAATTTGCAATAATGGTGTTCAGATTAAATTCAGCATCAGAATCACACAGGTTTTCATCTATATATTAATCTATGTGTTATTGTCTGTGCATTTTATGTGGGTATTAATCCAGGTTTCTGACCCTTCAGAGGGTCAGAGAAACTGAGTATATGAAATCAGTGACAAATACGAATTTAGCTTCCTCCACCCAACCAAAATCTACTAGGTGAAAATCATGTCAATGGCTTCTGAGTACAGTAACCTCTGCTGGAGGAAGCTGAGGACCCTGGGAGGCTGTGCTGATATATGCCACATTTGGCCCTGTTCTGTGTGTTCACTTTGCTTCCCAAAAGATTTTTGACTAAATACTTGGGAGCATAGCCAGGAGTGCTGGCTCATGCCTTTAATCCCAGCACTTTGGGAGGCCTAGGTGGGAGGATTGCTTGAGGCCAGGAGTTCAAGACCAGCCTGGGCAACTTAGTGAGATCCTGTATTTACAAAAAATAAATAAAAACAAAATAGCCAGGCATGGTAGCACAAGCCTGTAGTCCCAGCTACTTGGGAGGCTGAGGCATGAGGATCATTTGAGCTCTGATCACACCACTGCACTCCAGCCTGAGTGACACAGTGAGACCCTGTCTCTAAAAAACAACAACAACAAAAATACTTGGGAACCTAATCTCTTGAGAGAGGGTAGTAGGGAGGGAGGGAGGAAGGGAGGAAATGGAGGGAGGAATGGTGGGAGAGTTTTATTTTTTTTTCTGGGGAGACCTGTTCTAGCCAAACCCAGCCCATCTGAAACACTATAATCATCACAACCTTCAGAGATTTGGACCTGGGGTGGGGGTAGGGGAAGAAAAATTGAATTACTCCACAGCTTAGCTATAAAATTATAAGCATATCACTGTTCCACTTCATGATGTATAATCAATAAATAAAAGTCCAGTCTTGCTAGGGTGTTCTATATAAATGCCAAATAATATTTGCTCTGAAAATTCCAAATCTGGGCAGGGTTTTTTAAAATAGTCCACTTGTGAACAGTTTAATTTTAGCATTAGGCTAAAATTATAGAAAGATAACTTTCATTCATCTAGGAAATCAGTTTTATTTCTTAACCTACATAAAATTCAAATGGGCCTTTGGAGAGGTGTGAAAAGAAAACTAACTGGAAAGGCCATCTTAAATTATAATTATTCATATATAAAATTGAAATATATATCACCTACTAGCATATTGAAATATCACTAGATTCCAACACCACATTTCAATAAGAAGCCCTTTACAATAAGAATTAGTAAAATAAGTATAAAATTGGATGCATTGGTATATAAAAGCTGGAAAAAATTATCATAAATTTTTTCTTACTATTACTATTCATTGACAAGTGATACTGGATTTTTATAAATAGATGTAGCAATTTACATCTACTATACATATTCTCAATGTGATTCTATAAATAAATATTTCATTAATATAAAGGAAAAAAAAAAACTTCCAAAGCCCCTCCCAAGTTTCTTCATGTTAAAAAATAAATATTCTAGTTCTTTTGGTGAGGTGACGGAAAACTACTTAGCGCTCAGGGATGCATTAGTATGGGGAGACTAGGGCACCATTACAGCAACTGGAGGAGGTAATTTACTAAAAGTATCTTCTACTAGTTTGAAGAGTTAATGTGCTTCTCTCCTGAAATGCGGATGATTTCTTTTTACTTGCCAGCAACATAATGACCACTATATGGTGCACAGCATGAGCAATGGGTTGTCTTAATAAAAATGATTAATAGGCACATGTGTCTATACATATGTACATATATACACATGTGCACACAAATTACACATTGTGAGTTTTAGCCATATCTTAATTTATGCTTTATGAAATGCAAGAAAGAACACCATGGAATGTTCTCTAAAACCAGAGGCCAAGATCCAGCCAGGGATAAAGAGAATCGACAAATTGATGGCTGCTTTCTGAAGGAGAGAATGATGAGAAATCTTACTATGGTATAAAGCGTAGAGAAGCAGGCATATGCTTTTACCAATTTTTGTATTCACTAACTTTTAACCTCACCATAGCCACTGATAGTCATATTATATTATGGTACCTTTTGATCTCTATATAATTAATAATAATAATAACAGCAACAACAAACGATAGTTATTCTAGTGCTTACCGTGTGCCAAACACTGTGTTTGCATACATTTGGCATACATTATGCATTTAATACAACAACTCTCTGAGGTATTATTATTTTCTTGGATTGACAAATGAGGAAACTGACTTTGAAGAGGTTAAAATACTTGACCGTGGTCATCATTGCTAGTAAAAGTGAACTCAAAATTCAAATTCAAGTTTGTCAGTACTTGACACCTTTTACTTCTAATACTGTTTTAGTAGCAGAAAGGCTATATATTCACTTTGTTACAGGTAAAATGATCTCTTACTACATGTATAGCCGGTGGTGGTGTTGAGAGATAACCTAATCTAACATGCATTTCTCGTTTCAAGGAACTTAATGTCTAGATATAGAAACAAGACATATTCCCATATACACTGTAGAGTATATAACTGGAACCTAATGAATGATCTGGGGAATAAGCACTAGGAGAAAGCACAGAGGAGAGGAAGATCAGAATGGGAAAAATGGGTCAGTGACATCTTGTGAAGGCAGTAGATTATGCTAGTATTTGATGAATGGGTAAGGTTAGAAAGAGCAGAGGAAGAGTTTAGACTCCATACTGTTTTCCAGATTATATATATATGTATATATATACTTATATATATATATTTATAAAATTGTTCATTTGTCATCTGAGACATTTGAAAGGCACCTATATTTTTTTAAAAAAGGCCAAGGCTAATTCAATTATCATTGCCTTCAAATCTGATCCTTCTCTTGCTATTGCCTTCCAGTGACTAGAACGATCATTCCACTTGTTTACACAGGCCAGAAACCTAAGAGTCATTCCTCCATATTCAACACAACATAAAATCTCACCACTTTTATCTCCTAATTATACCTTGAACCTATCCAGTTCTTTCCATTTTCACATTCAATAATCTCTGGCTTAGATGACTTCAATAACCTAACTTGTTTCCTTGTATCTAATCTTGTTCCCCTCTAATACATTCTTTGCAATTCACCAGAGAAATGATAAAAACTGATCACATCACCCCCCTTCAATATTTTTCCATCACATTTAGGATAAATATTCAAATCCTTAACATGCTTTACAAAGCCCTACATGATCTGGCTCCCTATCTACTTCTCTGGCCAGTTGCTCTCTTGCTCCTGTAACACTGTACTCTCCAGTTCCTCAAATATGCCATCCTCCTTTTCACTCTTGCCATTCATGCATGTTCTCCCTCTTCTCCTTCCTGCCCTTTCCATCTCCTCACTTGGTTCTTTCTTTCTTATCTTTCAGACTTCAGCTCACTTCCTTGACCCTCCAGTTAAGACTAGGTCCTTCTTTCTCTGTAGTACTTATCACAATTATAATTTTAGAATCATTTATATAATTATATAATGACTGTCTAATCATACCAAAATGTAAATTCCTTGAGGGCAGGGACCATGTCTGCCTTGCTCATTGTTGTATATCTAGTGTCCAAAACAATTTTTTACACATAGAAGCATAAATAGACATTTGGTGAATACCAGAGTACATTGCAAAAGCATTCCAAGCAAAGATGACAGCATAAGCGCACAGATAGGAATGAGGATGCAACATCTGGAGGACTGAAAATAGCATGAGTGTAGCTGAAGTACAGCATTCTTTGGTTAGTAAATATACTAGTCTGGCTGGTTTAGAAGGTTCTTACAGAGGGTAAAAAAGAAGAAAAAATTGGAAAGGAGGATTATGAAGGACTAAAATAATAAGTATTTCAAAATTTATTCTGTGGGCAACAGAGAACAAGTGAAGACTTAAGGCGATTCAGAATTGCCTGTCAGAACCTGCTGCCTTCCCAACTACACGTGCATTCTCCATTTTAGCCTGGTGCTTCCAAATACCTGTCCCTACTTTCAGTATCTCTAGACTATCCATGTTTGGAGAGGTGCCTGCCCAACAGAACTGCCACATGTTGAGATGATTGGCTCAAAGTGATTTCCCCAGTGAACACATCCATACTGCAATCTCACTTCTTTGAAGAAACCATTCCTCTTATCTCCAGTTTAGATTTGTGATCTGAGAACTAGCTCCTACCTTTGTATTGCAGTCTTTGCCCCAGTGATTGTTCAAAGGGCAGACACCTGATCCAGCCTGGGCCAATCATACTATCCCACCTGCTATGGTTTGAATGTCTCCTCCAAAACTCATGTTGAAATTTAATTGTCATTTTAACAATATTAAGAAGTGAGACCTTTAAGAGGTGATTAGGCCTTGAGGGGTCCAAACTCATGAGTGGATTAAGGATGTTATTGTGTAAATGAGTTCATTAGTTCATTATCATGGGAGTGGGTTCATTATAAAATGGTGAGTTCAGCCCCCTTTTCTCTTTCTCTCTCTCTCTCTCTCTCTCTCTCTCTCTCTCTCTCTCTCTCTCTCTCTCTCTCTCTCTCTCTCCTTCTTCTGCTATGTGATGCTTTCCACCATGTGATAATGCAACAAGATGGCTCTTGCCAGATGCCAGCACCTTGATAGTGAACTTCCCAGTTTCCAGAACTCTGAGCCAATACATTTCTGTTCATTTTAAATTACACAGTCAATGGTATTCTGTTACAGCAGCACAAAACAGACTAAGATGCCACCTCCCTGTTCCCAGGGATTGCTTCAAATATTGGTATGGGACATAGACCAGTCCAATCCAGGTTCATCCTCAGGTTTTTCTCTCTTTTTTTAAAAAAAAATGTTTTCTGAAAGCAGGCAGAAGATGATCTCCTTCCTTTTAGTTGGCTAGGCTATAAGGTAGACATCCCAGAGCACTCAGCAGCAGCTAGATATCCATCTTGTACACAATGAAGCTGACCTGCAGAGAGCAGTAGGCATAGAAGGAGTCTTTATTTTAAAATTTTTTTTATTTCAGCATGTTATGGGGGTACAAATGTTAAGGTTATGTATGTTGCCCTTGCCCCCCACTCTGGTCAGAGCCTCAAGCCTGACCATCCCCCAGACGGTGAACATCGCACTCATTATGTTTGTATATACCCAGCCCCTCCTCCCCCCCGTCTGCCTGACACCCGATAAATGTTGTTCCTGTGTGTCCACTTAGGTGTTGATCAGCTAATACCAGTTTGCTGGTAAGTACATGTGGTGCCTGTCCATCCATTCTTGGGATACTTCACTTAGTAGAATGGGTTTCAGCTCCATCCAGGAAAATACAAGAGGTGCTAGATCACCATTGCTTCTTATAGCTGAATAGTACTCCATTGTATACATATACCACATTTTATTAATCCACTCGTGTATTGATGGGCACTTGGGTTGTTTCCACAACTTTGCAACTGTGAATTGTGCTGTTATAAACATTCGAGTGCAAGTGTCTTTTTTATAGAGTGTCTTTTGTACTTTTGGGTAGATGCCCAGTAGTGGGATTGCTGGGTCAAATGGTAGATCTACTTGTATCGCTTTCAGGTATCTCCATATTGCTTTCCACAGGGGTTGCACTAGTTTGCAGTCTCACCAGCAGTGTAGGAGTGTTACTATCTCTCTGCATCCACACCAATATTTATTGTTTTGGGACTTTTTAATAAAGGCCATTCTCACTGGAGATAAGTGATATCTCATGGTGGATTTGATTGGCATTTCCCTGATGATTAGAGATGTTGAGCATTTTTTCATATGTTTCTTGGCCATTGGTCTGTCTTCTTTTGAAAAGTTTCTGTTCATGTCCTTTGCCCACTTTTTGATAGGGTTGTTTGATTTTTTCTTGCTGATTCTTGACAGTGATCAAGCCTATGTTCCAAGTTTTGCTAAGACCATGTCCCACTTTGTTGTTTGTTTATTTGAGCCAATAAAACCTTTTTTCTCTTAAGCTAGTTGGAGTTGGGTTTCCATCATTTGTAGTCAAAGTCCTCACTAGTAAAAAAGAATCAGAGGAAATAATCTGGAGATTAATTAGGATAATTAGGATAATATCTTCATCGAGTCTCTGCTAACGGATGTTTGTATCTAATTCCTTAACCCCACACCTATTTACTGGTTCTTGTTTCTGGATTTTAAACTGTCCTTGACTATATCACCTCTGCATCTCCAGGAATAAATACAGAGCCTGGTCCACAATCAGTGCTTGATAACTACCTGTTGAATTGAATTGAATTGTGATAAATACTTCCTATAGGTTTTTAATCTTCTCACCTCTTCAACTCCAATATGCACTGTTTATATGCTTGCACTGCTAGCTGGTCACTCCCCATTTTGCTGTCTCCAGACATGATTTGACTCTGGACACCCCTACCTAACTCATTTGTTCTCTCTGCAACTCTCTGCTCCTTCCTAGTACATTCACTGGCTCATCTGGCTTTCTCATCTTTATTAAGTGAGATAAAGCCACTTAGCTATGATTTGCTCCTCACTCTTCCACGGTAGCCAGGTAATCCGTAGGCTTAGAGTTCTCTGTACTCAGACATCAACTCTGTCCCTAGGAAATGGAAACAACCCAAGTGCCCGTCAATTCATGAGTGGATTATTAAAATTTGGTATATGTTTACAATGGAATATTACTCAAATTTAAGAAACGACAGTGAGCCAGCACCACTTATATTATCCTGGATTGAGCTCAAGCCCATT
>CAUYRT010091024.1:0-19501 GCA_963574885.1 Lepilemur ruficaudatus | reverse complement strand
GAAATTAGCTGGACGACTAAAAATATATATGTAAAAAATTAGCTGGGCATGGTGGCGCATGCCTATAGTCCCAGCTACTTGGGAGGCTGAGGCAGGAGGATCGCTTGAGCCCAGGAGTTTGAGGTTGCTGTGAGCTAGGCTGACGCCACGGCACTCTAGTCCTGGCAACAAAGTGAGACTCTGTCTCAAAAAAAAAAATGAGAAAAATGTTCATTAAAATGGTCTTGGTTAAATATGTTATTGTATATCTGCATGCTGGAATACTTGTAGCTGTTTAAAGAAAGATAAAGTAGTTATATGTTTCCTGGGGAAAGAGGTTTGTGATGTTATTAATAGAAAAACAAAAACAAGTTGCAGAATAGTTTGTATAGTTTGCTGCCATTTTGGTAAAAAATGTGTACATTTGTATTTGTATATATACAGAAAAGAGTCTTAAAGGGTACTTACTAAAAGTAACTGGTTGCCTTTAAGGAGTAGAATTTTGGGCTGAGGGAGGGTCATATTTAAAAACAATAACTTTACTGAGATGTAATTTTCATACACTAAAGTGCACACAGTTTTGTGTTACTGTGACGAGGTTTAATGCTGCGTATGTCCCTGCAGCCCCTGCCTCAGCTCTGATTCCGATCGCCCACCCTAGGGACAGTGGTGGTTGTTGCTGTTACTTTGTTTGTTTGTGTGGTGACTTGCCTAAACTAATTCTGCAAAGTCTGTCTCCCCCAGAGTGCGCAGCAACTGATGTCTCTGCTTAGGGTTTTGTTTGTGTATTTTTTGGTTTTGTCATTCTCGCCGGTCTTCCTAAGGGCTGCCCCAGGCTCAGCACAGCTTAGTGGTCAGCCTGTGCCTGGTCAGAGGTTGAGCTTAAGCACTTCATGCCGTAGGGCGTCCACCCTCTGTTGGGGGATCTATGTGGGTCGGGACACATGTGAAAAGACTCAAAGACTGTTCAGTTTTCAACCCTGCCCTTACTCACTTTTTGTTTCAGCAAGGCCTCCTGCTCAGCCAGAAGGAGTGGGTAACTGGGGTCCCCTCTGGTCTCCTCAGTGTGTCTTGCAGATTCCAGGAATACGTGGGAGCTTACATAAGCTTACTGTAGCTGCCTCAGTCCTCAGATCTGACCCTTTTAAAATTTCAGCCTGGTCTTATGGTTGCTGCAGCCAGCGTGGAAGACTCAGGCAGTTGGAACATCAGCATCCCCTGTTGTATTTTCACAGCCTCCCTGGGCATGGGACTTTTCCCTGGAGTCCACGACAGGTCAGGCCTTCCGCGCTGCTGTGTCATGGCACTGGGCGTGGGCGTGGGGGGTGATGATGGGAGCTACCCTGCCCTGTGTGAAAACACCACAGGTACTTGCTGTTCTTATCAAGATTTAGTAGTTTTTTTGAATAAGCACTTCTCAATTGTATAATTTTGGTGATTTTCCAAAGTTCTGAAATGGTTGATTTTGACAGTTTCAGATGGTTTTATTGTTGAGAGGATTCACTGAGCTCCTCACTGTGGCATTTCAGAAGGCTGGTTATTTCATATTTGTATTTATTTGCTATTAATGAAGTTTTGGCAAAATCATTACACCTGTTGGTATTATCCAGATTCCCGTGGATTTTCATCACAGAGGCTCTGATGCCAGGGTGTGGGTGGTTGTATAACTTCAAGTCACAGAGATCCATTGCCCATCACTGTGACCTCTGAGGTCCTGTGCTCAACTCTGTGTCAGAAAGTATGAGGACATGTCACCCTCCTCTGAAAATACAGTGCAGCATTGGGGGTTACGGCTAAAGGGACGGTCCCACTAACATCTCTGGCCCAGTTTACTCTGCGAATTCTGGAGGTTCATACTTAGGGACTGCTTTCCTCCTGATTTTTCACTCAGAGGTGGACTTTAGAATTGCTGGATGGTTAGAGTTTGGAGTTTGTTAGAGTTAATGGAGTTTGCTTGTCACATGGAGCAGGTCTGAATCTTAAGGGGGAACCTGACAGAGTGTTCGAATATGCAGGTTTGTGTTTTCAGTGCATACCACGTTCTGCCATGTGCTTCACTCCTGTTATTACTCCGTAGGTTTGGCCGCTGCTGTTGTCTGGCTGTCCCTAGCCACTTCCTTTATCTTCTTGGCAGCTGAAGGGATCATTCTGAGCCACGAATGTTCTCTAATATGGTTACATCTTTATTATTGAGTTTGCCATTTTTGCTCAGAATCTGTGTAGCTTTTCCTTCTTTACTGTAATTGCTGTCCTAGTATTAACTCAGCCTCCAGTCTTGGGGCTGCCTTAATTTCATGCTCATCTGCTTCACCAGTACATGATCTTCTGTGCCCGCCTCATGCTGCGCTTTGGGACTCCATGGTCTAACCCTTGACTGTTTCCCACTGCAGGCATTGATGACAGGGAGCCTCCCGGGCTTCGTTGATGTCGTCAGGAACCTCAACTCTCCGGCACTACTCGAAGACAATGTGATCAGACAGGCAAAAGCAGCTGGGAAAAGAATATTCTTTTATGGAGATGAAACATGGATTAAATTATTTCCAAAGCATTTTGTAGAATATGATGGAACAACCTCATTTTTTGTGTCAGATTACACAGAGGTCAGTTTTTAAAATAAGAGAAATCTGTCATATTAGATAGAACCTGGCACCATCCTTACTTAGTGAGAGGCAGTATTATTTTGTATGCAGCTTTTAATTTATCAGGAGTAGAATGGAGAGATTATAAAAATGATCTGCACATAATTGTTTCCAACCCAGAGATGGAAACCCTGTGAGCATAGTTTTATGCAGCCCAAAGCATGGAATAGCTAAGCATCCTTTGAGGGGTACAGAGGATCAGGAAGGGCTGCGCTGAGTTTGATGGGTGAGTGGAGACTTCCCAAGTGGACAGGACAGGTGGCAGAGCCTGCCTGGGATCCGGGAAGCTGTTTGGTTCTGCAGGTAGTCAGCTGGGCAGAGCCTGGTCCTGAGGGGCTTTGCCTGCTTTTCCAACAAGAGAGTGAGATTAGACCCACGCTTTAAGAGTTGACTCGGGAGCAGAGGCAGGAGCACACCCACGTGCCTGTGCTTGGCATCGGGTCGGGCAGCCTCACCCCTTCATTCGCTGGGCCTGATGGAGCGCATGCAGTCCTGCTTATGCTGACAGTCTGTGCCACAGTGGTTCTAGGTTGACCTGTGCAGACACAGCAGTTACTTGTCAGTGCTGTCTGAGTTCCCCATGCTATATATGACATTACTCGGAAACACTACCCTTTGTTATAGGTGTTTCAGTGGGAGGAAGGTGGGCTAGCTGAGGGGGGGCTGACTGGGCCAATCTCTCCACGATGTGTGCATTGAGTGCTGTGTCCCTTTCCCTGTAGGAGCAGCTTCTCCTCAGCTGCACCGTCCTGGTTACTTTAACTTTGGGTACCGTCCTGTCTTTAGTTAACTGCCCTTTGCCCTCAGTTACTTCATGACAACTTGGGGTCTGTTTAACTTGCTCATTTGCTCAGCTTCAGTTAAGACCAGCAGTGATCCCACAGGAAAAGTTTTGTCAGAACAACTCATTTAAATTGTCAGTATAATATGTTTGATCCACAGCCTAGGGTCACAAAAACAGTATTAGTAAAAGTTTAATGCTAATGTTTATTTATTTATTTATTTTTAATGACAGCTTTTTTGTGTTTCAACTCTCACAAGTCCTATTACCTAAAATAAACCCCCAGATTTTAAAATGACTTTTCCTTTTTCCTTGGGCAGTAAAGATCGAGGGAAAGTTAGGTGAGCTGCTTTTGTGTAACTTTTCCCCTTAAAGGTGGATAATAATGTCACGAGACATTTGGACAAAGTATTAAAAAGAGGAGATTGGGACATGTTAATCCTCCACTACCTGGGGCTGGACCACATCGGCCACATTTCTGGGCCCCACAGCCCCCTGATTGGGCGCAAGCTCAGCGAGATGGATGGCATCCTGATGCGGATTCACACCGCGCTACTGTCGAAGGTGAGATTCGTTGTAGTCGTTGTGTGGTGATGGAGTGTCACATGGATACTTCCTAGAAAAAATAAAACTACCCAGTGAACTCAAGTGACCTATGTGAATGTCGTGTCCATTGTCAGTCTGCCAGCCGTGGTCCCCATCCGCGTGCAGCACCGCAGCTCTGCAGAGCAGTGACTCTTGTTATCTCCACCCATTTATTTGTTCATTCCACCAGTATTTCCTGAATGCCTTCTGCATCACTCTTTCTGTGTGGGCATTTGGGTGCGGCAGTGAGACAGTCAACAGCCGTTCCTGGAGCTTACGTTCTAGCCAGGAGAGACAAGTAAGATGTGCTAAGAGTGCTAGGAAGCGACTAGTGCCACAGACAGCAGGGCAGGAGGAGGTAACAGCACTCCTGTGCCAAGGAGAGGCCGTGGTTTTAAATAGCACCTTCAGAGAAGTCTTCCGGGAGGACGTATGCGTGGGAGCAGACTTGAAGGGAGGGCTGACCTGCCGCCTGGGCAGGTGTGCCACAGCCGGACGAGGCAAGGGTCAGGCAGAGCCTGTTGGCACATCCTGGAGCAGCAAAGGCCGAGTGGCTAGAGACTTCGCGGCTGTAGCCTTCACAGGCAGAGCAGCCTCATAGGCACCCCCGCACAGCTCAGGGCTGTCTCCACGTGCTTCGTGTTTTATTCTCACAGTAGTCCTATGAAATAGATTCTGTTAGTATCTCTGTTGACAGATGTGGAAACCGAGGCATGAAGAGTAACATGCCAGCGTCTCACAGCTTGAAAGTGGCAAAGACAGAAACCAAATACAAATCCTCTGCCAGCAGAGGCCAAAGGGCAGCGCTGCTGTGTTCTGTGAGCTGTGTGTGATTCCATGTGTTTCGTTTATGACATTTGACTTTGACTTTTTGATCTGGCTATAAGCTAATAGGAAAAAATATATATAATTCATTGAGAAAGAACTATTAATACTATTTATAAAATAAAGCTATGCTCTAAAATTGTTTTCTTAACAAGATCATGTGTTCTCTTCAGTCAGAATGCACGTGAAATATTTTTCCTTTGTCTTATAGGAGAGAGACAGTCTTTTACCCAATTTGCTGGTTCTCTGTGGCGATCATGGCATGTCTGAAACAGGAAGTCACGGGGCTTCTTCCACAGAAGAAGTGAACACACCTCTGATTTTAATCAGTTCTGCGTTTGAAAGGAAACCTGGTGAGAATTTAGGGATGTGTAACATTTTGAAACAGTTATATCTGTTTTGTATAGTCTGGTTTTAGTTTTTAAAAACCCATTTTTTAGAAGCTGTACAGGTTGAAATATCCTGAGCTATGTGAGAATGAAAATTAATGGGGCAAAATGCATCAGGATTTGGAGTTTACATCCCTTGCCCTGATTCTTAAAACACAGATATTTTTTGTTAGAATTTTGTAATATGAATGTTACTGCCTGGATATCTGGAACTGTTCAAAAAAATAGTTGCTAGTAGCTTAGAGACATCTGAACCACACATGTGGAGTGAGGAAACATGCGTACTTAAACTTTTAAGAAAGTTTTCATTATTTAAAACCACATATTGAATAGCAGTGTCAATAAAAGTCATGGGATCCAATAAGAGGATTGACTGGGGACCCAACTTTCGGTATTCAGACACCTGATACACACCAAATGCACACCACCCACTTTATCCCATGCCCTGACTCTGCTGCCAGCTGCTGCTTGCTGCTCCCTCCCGGCCACCTGGGTCTGGCTTCTGCCTACATGCTTTACTGAAACACTAGCCGTGGGCTCAGCAGTTATTTTTGCCACGCTGTCAAGCCCAGCAGACACTTTCTGGCTCTGTTGTCACTGGCCCTTCAGTCCCATCCAGTTCTGTGGGTCCCATGGCCTTGGGGACCTCACTTTTTCTGGTTTTCCTTCCACATCTGTCACTTTGCCATGTCCATCCTCTTTGCTGGCTTGGCTTCCTCTCCCTGGTCTTTCTTTCCGCACTGCCCTTCTGTTTAATTCTGCATTCACTCCTGAAATGGTCTTGCCACTTCCGTGGTTGTAGGTGCTGTGGGTAGACCCCACACCTATCAGATTTTCCCTCTAGCTATGTACATTCCTCTCACTTCCAGACCTGTCCACCCAACTGCCTGCCTGATACCTCCACTTTTATCTCTTGCAGGTAGAGCAAGTGTGACAACTTGACATCCAAACTTTTTCTCCCCCAAATCTGCTCTCCCTTATTTCCATGCCAGCAATGTCACCACCATTCATATGGTTCCCTCTTACTGACTTTCTCCCTTGCTTCTCACATTTCATGATGTCACCAGTCTGCCGACATGTAAAGCTGAACTTAGGATACAGTGAAAAATTCTGTGCGAGGCTTCCTGCCTACCTTGCTGCTTTGTCTTGAGCCACACTCCCCATTACACTGCCTCCTGGCCATTGCCCTTCTGCCCTCCTATGAGTCTTCCAGGCCTGCACCGCTCTTCCTCACGTGCCAGTGCCCATGTCCTCACCCTTACAGCCTCTTACAGGTCTCAACTAACATCACTCACTCACCCACAAGACTAAAGTAGATCCCTCTGTCAGTTTCTTCCATCGCACCGTGTACTTTCTGTCAGCATCCTTAGCACAGTTTGCCACTGCAAACTTATATATGGGATTTATTCATTTATGCAATTCATGTAACATATGCCTCTGCATTATGGTTTAAGCCAGATGAGGGCAGGGCCATGTCTGTTTTGCTCATTGTTATCTGTCTATAGCCTGAAACATTGCCTGGCACATGACAGATGCCAGCAGATATTTGCCAAATGAATGGCTCTTCCATGTAAGTGAGGATCAGTTGGGGAAGCATCTCCACCTGTTCCTTTTGTCTTTTTATGGAGCTTCCTCCTCTTGAGTGTCTGACCTTCTAAGATGTTATTGGCTCTTATAATCTGAGCCTTTTCTGGGTGCCAGGCTGGAAGCCTGCCTTGTTGTGGGTATGCACACACTGTGAGCCACAACACCCGGATTTCTGCACCTGCATTTCACCGCACTTTGTGACCAGAGCAGTGTTGATGTATGGCTCAACCCCCTGAGTGAGAGCCCCATGCGAGAAAAAGGAACACTAGGCTGGGCGTGGTGGTTCACGCTTGTAATCCTAGCACTCTAGGAGGCCAAGGCGGGTGGATCCCTCAAGGTCAGGAGTTCAAAACCAGTCTGAGCATGAGTGAGACCCCATCTCTACTAAAAAAAAAAATTAATTGGCCAACTAAAAACATATAGAAAAAATTAGCTGGGCATGGTGGCACATGCCTGTAGTCCCAGCTACTCGGGAGGCTGAGACAGGAGGATCACTTGAGCCCAGGAGTTTGAGGTTGCTGTGAGCTAGGCTGACACCACAGTACTCTAGCTCAGGCAACAGAGTGAGACTCTGTCTCAAAAAAAAAAAAACAAAAAACTCTGTCTCAAAAAAAAAAGAAAGAAAGAAAAAGAAAAAGGAACACTGGCCAGGCGTGGTGGCTCACACTTGTAATCCTAGCACTCTGGGAGGCCGAGGCAGGAGGATTGCTTTAGCTTAGGAGTTTGAGACCAACCTGAGCAAGAGCAAGACCTCGTCTCTACCAAAAACAGAAAAAATCAGCCAGGCATGGTGGCATGTGCCTGTAGTCCCAGCTACTTGGGAGGCTGAGGCAGGAGGATTGCTTGAGTCCAGGAGTTTGAGGTTGCCATGAGCTAGGCTAACACTATAGCACTCTAACCCAGCAACAGAGTGAGACTCTGTCTCAAAAAAAAAAGAAAGAAAAGGAAACACCCTTTCCTCCATCCTTTCATCCATTCATTCAGCAGAGGTGTCTTGAGCACCTGTGATAGGCCAGGCACTGTGCTGGGCCCCACAGACTCACACAAGAGTAAGACACAGCTTTTGCCCTTGAGGAGCTTATAGTCTGGGGAGGAAAAGAGATGATTAAGCTGACATTTTTTATTATAGGACTATTAGGGCTATTGTTTATCGGAAATCCTGATGTTTCATCTCTGAACGGGGTATTTAATAGATCAGAGGCAGGAGAGGCGAGCAGCATGTGTGCAGACTGCCTGCAAGTGCTGCCCAGACAACCGGCCTCAGTCTTGATAGTTGGTTCTATTTGTTTTTTAAGAACAGCTGTATTGTTTATTCTCATCATGCCCAGACTGTAGTCTTTGGTATATTCACAGAGGTGGGCAACCATTGTCACAGTCAATTTTAGGACATTTTTATCAACTCAGTGAGATACCCCATACTTGTTAGCTGTCACTTTCCCCTGCGCCCAGCCCCAGGCCATCACTAATCTGCTTCTTGTGCCTCTTCTGGATGTTTCACATAAATGGAACCATTTCATCTTGTGTGTATGGTGTTTTCACTTAGGACAGTGTCTTTCCTGTTCATAGTTGTAGCGCATTTCAGGACGTCATCCTTCTTTGTTGCCAAATAGCACTTCAGTGTTTGGATTTACCTCATTTATTTACTGCTCATCAGTTGATGGACATTTGGGTTGTTTCTACTTTTTGGCTATTACAAATAATACTGCTGTGAACATTTGTGTACGACTTTCTGTGTGGGTCTGTGAGTTTATATGATGTCGCTTTCTTACTCAACTCCAGCTGTGCCCCACCTACTCCTCTGTGCTATTATTGTCTAATAGTTGTTGTATGTGGTAGACCCACAGCATAATTACACAGTTTTATATAATTGCTTTTAAAATCAGTTAAAAGAAGAAAGAAGAAATGTGCTTTTATACTGTCTTTTGTAATTACGTGATTAGCTTTACTGATACTCCTTGCTTCCTTATAGATCCAGATTACTATCTGGAGTCACTTGCTTTCAGCCTGAAGAACTTCCATTAGTATATCTTACAAGGCAGGTTTGCTAGCAATGAATTGTCTGTTTTTTTTTTTTTTTTTATCTAGGGATATCTTTATTTCATCTCTTTTGAAAAATAGTTTTACTGAATATTCTTGATAGACGTTTTCTTTCAACTTTTGACTATGCAATCCCACTGCTTTCTGGCCACCAGGGTTTCTGATGAAAAGTCAACTGTTAATCTAATTGGGTTTCCTATTTCTTTGTTTTCTAGCATTTTTACTGTAATGTGTTAGTGTATTTTGTGTTTATTGAATTTAGAGTTTATTGAGCTTCTTGGATGTGTAGACTAATGTTTTTCATTAAATTTGGGAAATTTCTTCTGTTCCTCAGATTGCATAATCTCTATTGATCTGTCTTTAAATTTGCTGATTCTTTCTTCAGCCCCTTCAAATCTGCTATTAAGGCCCTTTAGTGAATTTTTCATTTTGGTTTTTACATTTTGGTTTTTCAACTCCAGAATTTCCATTTGATTTTTTTTTTTTCTTTTTTTTGAGACAGAGTCGCACTTTGTTTCCTGGGCTAGAGTGCCGTGGCGTCAGCCTAGCTCACAGCAACCTCAAACTCCTGGGCTCAAGCAGTCCTCCTGCCCCAGCCTCCCAAGTAGCTGGAAGGAACTATAGGCACGCACCACCATGCCCAGCTACATTTTTCTATATATTTTTAGTTGGCCAATTAATTTCTTTCTATTTTTAGTAGAGACAGGGGTCTCGCTGTTGCTCAGGCTGGTCTCGAACTCCTGACCTTGAGTGATCCACCCGCCTCAGCCTCCCAGAGTGCTAGGATTACAGGCGTGAGCCACCACGCCCAGCCGATTCTTTTTTTTTAATAATTTCTAAACCTTTGTTGGTATTTTCTGTTTGATGATAAATTGTCATCACACCCTCCTTTATTTCTTTAAGCGTAGTTCTCTTTAGTTCTTTGAACATATTTATGATGGCTACTTTGAAGTCTTTCTGGCATCTGTCCCCTCTCACAGAAAGATTCTCTTAACTGCTTTTTTCCTATGTTTGAGTTGCACTTTCCTATTTCTTTTACATTATTTTTATCTTAAAAATGTATGCAAATTTATTTTAATAAAAATAAATTTTAAGGTGTTTATTATTCTGAAAAATAAACAGTTTTGGACTATATACCATGTGATTTCATAGACTACCAGCATGTTATTGCCCATTCCCAGGGTCCTCATCTCCATATGAGAAGCATAGGTCTGGGTCACTCCAGGATCAAGGGGTCTGGGAAGGAGAGCATGTGCCTGTTCCTGGACTTCCACTAAGGGCAGAGCAGGTGTATTTTATCATCTGCCTCTCACTAATAGAATGTCTTATCATGTTTGTTGTTCTATCCCCCAAGCCTAGAATAGTGCCTGGCACCTAGTGAGTGCTTCATCAGTATTTGCTAATTGAATGTTTAAAATATTGCTTAGGTGGGAGCATAATAGGGCTAGTGGAAGTAGAGACTGCTGCCAGACTGTGAGAGTGGTTTCCTGAAATGCTGAAATGCCTTCAATGGCTTCCATTGCCTATGAGATACAACTCACTCTATCATGTGACCTACATTGTGTTTGTATTATAAGATTACATTTATTAAAATAGTTTGTGCTGGCAAGAACTGGCCAGACGAATTTAAAGAGCAAAAATCAAGAGGCCAAAAATAGACCCCAGTGTATATGGGGATAAACAGCATTAATTCCTTAATATCATCAAATAGTGTTCAAATTTCCAGTGTTTGTTTCTCTCTCTCTCTTTAGTTGTTTCAGTTTATTTGAATTAGAGTGCAAATAAGATCCATGCACTATGATTTTTTGTGTGTGTCTCTTAAGTCTCTGTTGAGCTATAGGTCCCCAACCCTAACCTTTTTTATTTTTCCACAGTTTATTTCTTGACAAAACCTGGTTATTTGTTCTGTGGAGTCTCCAACAGTCTGGATTTTGCCAGTTGCTCTCTGCACTGTGTGCTAAGATGTCCTCTGTCCGTCCCATAAATCTCTTCTGACCCACAGGCTAGAGCAGATTCAGATTTCACTGGTTTAATTTGTTTTGGCTTGGTCTGGTGTGGTCTGAGCAGGGCAACTTCTAGCAGGAAGGACATACTGCCTAGCTCTCTGCTTTACTGTGATATTAGTAACCACTGATGATGGTCAACGAGGTCTATTAATTCAGTAGAGGTTGTAAATTGTGATGTTTTAATTGTGTAACTTTTTCATTAATTAGCCAGTGTCTTAGTCTATTTGTCTATAACCAAATACCACAGACCAGGTAATTTATGAAGAACACAAATGTATTCCTCACAGTTATGGAAACTGGGAAATCCAAGACTAAGGCACTGGCCTCAGGGGAAGGCTACTCTCTGCTTCCAAGATGGCGCCTTGAACGCTGCTGTGACCTCTGGAGGGCAGAACCCTATGTACTTCCATGGCAGAAACTGGAAGAGCAAAAAGGTCAAACTCTTTTGGGACAGATTAATCTATTCATTAAGGCTCTGCCCACATGACCTAAACACCTCCCCAAAGGCCCTGCCTCCCAACACTGTTGCGCTGGGGAGCAAGTTTCCAACACATGAGTTTTGGGAGGTGCATCCAGACCACCACAGCCAGAATAATTCTATAAAGAAACTCTTTCTCCATCTACTTTTTGGTACTGGTATCATTTATGTAAAAGAGATAGGATAAATGGATTATTCTTCTCACTTAAATACCTGATTCAAATCAGTGAATGAGTTTGCTAGCATCCTTCAACTGTGACCAGTTAAGTTTGTTCTTTTTTTGGTAACATTGTGAACTCATGGCCGTAGGCATATTTGATTTGTTTCAATTCACTGTAGATACTACTCTTTAATATTCAAATTGTCCTATCTGTGGCCAGTAGGAGCGTCTTCAGATTAGCTCCTAATTCTTTTTGGTAAAACTTTGGTGGTCTTCAATAGTTTTACTGCTCTCTGGTCTATAATGTGTTCCAGGTTGTCGTGCACATTGCCTTCTCAAGACCTGCCATCAGTTACTTCTCCAAGATGCCCTGGTTCCTTTTAGTGGTGTTTGAAGTGGTATTTGAAGACTACTGTCTCAGAGCTAGAGACGCTCACTGATACTGGGTTAGTCATTATTTCTAGACAGAGTAAGGAGATTTGTTTTTAAGATAAAATGATCTTGAGTTTGTATGGATACTTCCAATACACCTTTAAAATGCTAAAATTAACTTCTTAGATCTTACATCCCTACTTTCTTCTTCCTAAGCTTGGAATCCTGGTTGTCAGCAACCCCAGATGTGATAGAATTAGATCATCGTGTAGTGACTTGTTTGCTTTGTCCTGGCAAGTAGACACGCAGCAGTCTTAGAGCAGCAGTGCCAGTGCCGCCACTACCAGTGTGAGTGCCAAAAGCAGTTTAAGGTGGATTTGGTTTTGTGTTTTGTTTTGTTTTTTCAGCTCAGAGCACTTAAGGTAAAAAAATACTAGAAGAGAGAAGCACTGAAAGAAAACAAATAGTAGCACTAGAGTGGAAAATTCTTTCTAATCATTATAACCCAGCAGCCATCATTAAAGGGTTGGTCAAGAGATAATTTATGAATTTGGCAAAATTAAGAGGAAAAATTCTATACAACCAAAAGTTACCACAAAGTAAAACCTCCACAGACTGACACTTGAGTATCTGAGAAACTCACACCAAGTACCCTCACCACCTGTCCTTCCCTGGTGGCTCCTTGGCAACCCTGCAGACCCACCTTATAGCTTCTAGGGTGTGAGAGTGTTTACTCTCTTTACAGATGGCAGAAACTCTGACTCAACAAGTTTCTTGTCCAAGGTCATATTAGATGGTGGCAGAGTGGTGGCCTAAGCCCAGCGTGCTACTATCACAGCCATTCTCCTTGCAGGGAGTTAGCAGGATGGCCAACCACTGTTGGGGCTTGAAGAGCATTAGTGGATAGTAGGTGTCTTGCCTGTCCATGTTGATTACAGCACCTGCCCAAATGAGCCCAGCCTCGTTCTGCTCCCCTCAGTGGAATGCTGCTGCTGCTGCTCAGGAGCCATGAGAGGTTCAGGTCCCTCCATGATGGTTGTGTGTGCATACAGAGAGCAGAGCGTGGAACATTCCAAATCCAAAGGGGCAGGACCTCAAAGATCCCACCCTCACTTTTGTTCAGGAGTTGATTGTTTACTTTGCCAAAGTTACCTTGGTGTCTGCTAGACTATCTGCTCCCTCCGTGCCCATCTCCAGCACCATAGCTCACACTGTATTGAATTTCTTGCATTGGGCTCTCCCAGTGTATTGTAAACTACTGTAGGAAAGGCATTATCCTCAACTCAGGATGGGCATTTAGCAGATTTATTGGCACAAAAAGCAACGAGGTGATTTCTGTCTGAATCTATGTTGAATGACTTGAAGAGATGGATAATTTGACTTACGTTGCAGAAGGTCAAACTGAAGAATGACTACCATCTTACACTTTCTGGAAGCCCGTTACTTAAAATGTTTTCTTTTTTCCAGGTGATATGCGGCATCCAAAGCGAGTTCAGCAGACGGATCTGGCTGCGACACTAGCAATAGGGCTTGGTCTGCCGATTCCAAAAGACAGTGTAGGGAGTCTTATATTCCCAGTTGTAGAAGGAAAACCAATGAGAGATCAGTTGAGATTTTTACATTTAAATACAGTACAGCTTAGCAAATTGTTGCAAGAAAATGTACCGTCATATGAAAAAGGTAAATCAATCCATAGTTGCTGACTTCTATCCGAACCATATGTTTCCACTGAGCTGGTGTTTTGCTGATGTTTCTGTGGTGTGCAGTTTCTTACAGGAATACTTTGCAGTCAACACTCATTGATTGTGTGGTGTGTTATTGTTTTCTTAGAACTTTAACTATCACCTTTTGCAACACCCATAGATACAGTTATTTAAGTGAAATTCTTTCATAAATTTATTTATTCAACAAATATTTACCAAATTCGTGTTATGAAGGAGGGGCTGTTAAAAGCACCTGAGATAAAGCATTGAGCAGTGCAAGGGCTCTGCCCTCATGGAACCTTCCAGAGGAAGGACAGAAAAAGTACAGCAATAGATGCCAGACGGTGATGAATCTCTTAGGAGCAGAATAAACGGGGAAGGTGTGGGGCGTGCAGGTGGGTGGGAGCCATCGGGGCAGGCCTGGCCTTTGAACAGATGTCTGGGAGGGAGCCTTGCAGCTGCGGAGTACAGACAGGGTCCTGCCATGGGACGTACCTGCACATTCAAGGAATGACTGGGGCCAGAGCACCAGGGGAGGGCAGAAGGATAAGACAGCAGAGATGTGAGGACCTTTCAAGCGTTGGTGGGCTTTTGCCTTTGTTCTGAGGGGGAGCTGCTACCGGGCTTCGTGCAGGGCCTGACGTCTTCAGCTTGCCTTTTCCAGGGCTCTCTCAGGTACCCTCTTGGAGGATTCAGCCTTGTGCTGTAGGAGGAGAGCAGTGAGGAGGCGGCCAGAGGCGAGGGTGTTGAGGGCTCAGGTGATGGCGGCGTCTGGGAGAAGTGGTTGCATTCTGGATACATTTTGAAGGTCGTGCAGACAGGATTTACTGGTGTACTGGTCTATAAGGTACAGGCAGCCCAGAGGTGTGAAGAACAACTCCAGGGTTTTCAGCTGAAAGGAAAGAACAGAGTGACTATTTCCAAGGGGAACAAGATGGTAGGAGGAGCAAGTTTGCGAGGCAGGGTGCTTG
This sequence comes from Lepilemur ruficaudatus, assembly GCA_963574885.1. NCBI lineage: Eukaryota > Metazoa > Chordata > Mammalia > Primates > Lepilemuridae > Lepilemur > Lepilemur ruficaudatus. The sequence goes on along the minus strand of CAUYRT010091024.1, from coordinate 4,989 downwards.
TGGGGTGAGGGGTTTGGTGTCCAGAAAGCCACGTAGGGAAGGAATTTCAGGAAGGAGGGAGTGAGCAGCTATGCCGAGTGCTGCTAAAATAAGATGAAGAATTAGAACTGACTGTTGGACCTGGCAGTGTGGGGTTATTGGTGACTTTGTCAGGAGCAGCACATGCAACTGTTGGGGCAAGGCGTGGCTGGCTGGTGCGGTGAGGGCTACAGATAGCAGATGAGGCAGCTCTGATGGCAGTAGGAGATGGGCTGGGTCTGAGGTGGATGCAGGGCCAAGAGAGGGCGTTTTGTTTTTATTTTTAGGCTAGGAGATAGTCAGGGTGTTTATATACCCGTAGAAATGATCCAGGAGAGGAGAGTGCAGCTCCCTGGGACATTTCTGGATGATTTACTCTGACGCATCCAGTTTCAGCGAAATAACATGATTGACACTGGGATTCCTTTGAGAGTCTGGAGGCGGTGGGCTTCTATTTTGAGGCAGCATTTAATGTGATGTTGGCAGGTTTTCCTACTTGAAATAGTGAACAAATAGTACTACCAAATAGAGTGAACACCATGAGTTTGTGTGGAGATACAAACTGACCTCCTTGAGTCACGTGTGGAAGCCTGAGTCGCCTGCCAGCTGAGGAATGGTTGGGAACCAAGCGTAGTAAGTGGAGGAGAACTTCATGAGCGCCAGCTCTCGGTCCTCAGACAGGCCAGGCAGGGCACTTTGTTGAAGGTGAGTCCTGGCTACAACACACCTTGCAGTCTAGACCAGGAACAGATGTTACTTTTATTTTTGTTTTTTTCAAATATAGTATTAGCTTCGTAGCTTTTGTATATTTGTTGTTTCATTAATGTGTCCTTTTTTCTATACTAACAAGCAATAAAAATACCAACAAAAACAAAAAAAAACATTGGAGAGGTTGTTTGCCTCTTTGAGAAACAGCAGGGTAGAGAGAAACCAAGAACTGGTGGCTGTGGAAGGAAAAGAACCTGTTAAATGAACACAAGACTGTTCCTTGGCCAAGAAAACAGTCATGGGGTCTTACACCCCAGGAAGCCTGTTGTCCACACTGTCAGCAATCATGTTTCCCAAGACAAACTTGGGTACGTGTTCTGATGCTGAAATATATTTTAGAAGCCACAACAAGGCCTGCAAAGCCCTCCATGGTACCCAGCTGACAGCTCACCCGTCAGGCTATCTTTCAGTTCAGTGGGACCAGCTTTTTCTCACCTCAGAACCTTTGTACACGCTGTTCCTACTGACTAGGTGCTCTTCCCTGGTTTTCCACCTTGTTAATTCCTGGGCATCCTTTACAGTTCAGCTTAAATATCAGGACCATTCTTGTCTCCCACCCCCACTCCCAGTCTAAAATCAGTTCCTCCTCACTACCAAAAATCTCTCATTACACTCTGCTTTTCCTTCATGTGATGTAATCACACTTGTAATTACATGTGTGCGTGCGTGTTAACCCTGCAGGATCCAAGCAGACAGGAACTGTACCTGTTGGCTCACTGTTATATTTCTTGCCCCTTGCATGGCCCCTGGCATGTAGTCAGTGCTCAGTAAATATTTGGATGCATGTACAGGTGTCCCTCATGTCTCTGTGACTCGTCGATAGAGAGGCAGTGGGGCGTAGACTCAGGTGCCCCCCTATGTCTCTGTAACTCGCTGGTAGTGGAGTGTGGACAGAGGTGTCCCCCACTCCTGAGTGGTGGGTATAGCTGTTAAGGGTGCCAGCCGTGGAGCCAGACTACCTAAGTTCCAACTCTAGCTTTTACCAAGGAGCTCTTTGACCTGGGCAGGTGATTTTCCCTCTGTCTCAGTTCCCCCCTCTGGAGAACAGGTGTGGTACTCATCCGTGCCTCGTAGGGTCATTTGAGGGGGTGAAATGAGTTAGCTGCTTAGAGAGGTGCCAGGCACTGGCACTCAGTACAGGTCGTTAGTGCCAGCTACAGTGAGGGGCCCACAGGCGTTAAGCTTCATGCTCAGTAGCCAGGGCATCTGCGACAGCTGCTCTGTCACTGTGGTGATGGGGGAAGGCCCGAGGGTGTGCTCACAGTGTCCTTGGTGCAGTGTCCTGTTGGATGGTGCAAGGCTGATAGGCGTAGCTGAGACTACCCTTGGAGTGGCTCTGCTGGAGCAGGATGTACATGTTAAATACCAGGGAGTCTTGGAAAGGAAGTTCTTGCTTTGCAGACCAGTCTAGTCACAAGCGAATGTGGTTCATGCAAAGACTCAAGACCGGCCAGCCCTGGAAAGGAAGTGCATCAGCCTCGACCTTGAGCAGCACGCCATCTCTTCTGAAGGGGGAGTCAGCGGCAGCGAGGGCTGGGCTCATGCAGAAGCAGAGCATCCACATTAGCGACACAGCTTGCCAGCATAGCAGGGAGGGGCTTGGAAACTACTTTCCTTTTCCGAAGATGACTTGCAAGGAAGAGAACCCAGGTTCAAGGGTGGGTGGTGTTAGTGCAAGGGAAGAAGGGCCTGGACTGGGAAATGGGCCTGGCAGAGAAGGGGTCTGGCCCCTGCCCGCCCAATCCTCACACAGCGCTGCAAGGATTAGAGAGGTTCTGTAAAACCATGGGGTGTTACTGTGGTGCATTTCAGCGCTGTTTTTATATGGCACAGTGAAGAAGAGAAGAGTGGAAAGAAACAGAGAGAAGGGTGAAGAGGAGGTAAGACCAGGTGAGGGAGGTAGAGAAAGACCAGGCAGAGCAGTGGGCAGACACTTGTGTCCTTGTGTGTGCCAAGGTCCAAGGGCCTTGCAGTGCTGGGGCTGGCAGACCAGCACCCTCAGCTTTTATGGTTTTACTGCAGGTGCTGCTGCCCCCTCTCCCTACAGGAGTAGCTCATCTCCATTAGTTGTCAGTCCTCAAAATTGAAGACTTTACCATATGCCATGGATAACTGCATACTCTGAAGTTGTATACATGTATGTGTGTCCATGATGTGTGTGTGTGTGTGTGTGTGTGTGTGTGTGTGTGTGTATAACCTTTCTGTCTTCTTGATAGATCCTGGATTTGAGCAGTTTAAAGTGTCGGAGAAGTTGCATGGGAACTGGATCAAACTGTACTTGGAGGAAAATAATTCCGAAGTCCTTTTTAACCTGGGGACCAAGGTTCTCAGGCAGTACCTGGATGCCCTGAAGACCCTCAGTCTGTCCCTGAGCACACAGGTGGCCCAGTACGACATCTACTCAATGATGGTGGGGACTGCTGTGGTTCTGGAGGTACAGATGCTCACATAGAGTCATGGCTCAGGTGTTAAATTGATTTGATAACTCAGCCGAAATGTTATAGTTTGCAATGTATATATTGGTGTTACTAAAAATGGAAAAATACTAATTTTCTTGTCTTTTTCATTGTGCGTCCTGATTTGTGACAATGCACAAAGTATTGTCAGGTATCAAGTGGCTTCACTGACTGTAGGTGATAAAAAATCAAGCCAACATGGCAGTTCATTAAAAATAACCTTTTATTGGGCTTTCTACAGTGAGAAGGTTTCTTCAAGCCCAGCAGTCTGTAGACGCTGCCATTGTCTCTCCCAGGTTCTCACCCTGCTTCTACTCAGCATCCCGCAGGCGCTGTGCAGAAAGGCTGAGCTGGATGTTCCGCTGTCTTCTCCGGTGATTTCCCTGCTCTTTTATTTGATGTTCCTGGTTCTGTCAGCCATTCACGTCATTGTGTGCACCTCTGCCGAGAGCTCGTGCTACTTCTGTGGCCTCCCATGGCTGGCGGCGTGTGGAGTCATGGCGTTGATCTCTGCGCTGCTCTGTGCCATAGTGTCTGTTCTGACCAAGATGTTCGTCCGTGGAAGTCTCCCGAGTAAGGTACGGCTGGTTCCTGGGACTACAACATTGTCTTTTTGCACAGGCTGCTGTTGCTATTTCAGCCAGTCTTTCATTTCTCAGATGCTAGTTGAACACCTAGTGTGTGCCGGGTACGGTGGGGCAGGGTGCAGCGGGGGAGTACTCTGAGTACCCTTGCCAGGCCTCTGGGTGTCCTGACACAGGTGTCCAGAGCTGTGTTGGGAGGTCACATGCCTTAATTCTTGGCTAGAAAACCAGTGTTCCTGCACTGTAACAAAGGTGTTTGTAAAGAGCTGCCTGCCACAGAGGAGTGGGCACCCCTCTGAGGCGGGTGCACGAATCAGACCATCTCTCCACCGAGGTGTCTGAGGTGCAGCCAAGGGCAGAAGAAACAGCTGGTTGGACACTCAGGAGGAGCAAAAGGAGGCTTCATCTTCCTAACTCATCCTGTCGTTTTGGGAACCTACTCTTTCTCATAAGCCCAGATTTCTTTTCAAGGCTGGCATTTTCCTGTGGAATCCTTAGTCTTTGGCCTCTGCACCTCCATTCGTTAGCTGAGTAGTGGTGGCTGGGCAGTGAAGGGGAGGGGTAGATGGCCTCAGTGAGGTCCACAGTGCCAGAGCCCAGGAACAATGGGCCCCGTGCAGTGACTACAGGCCTTACTCACCCCCCTGCCCTATACCTGTGTAACCCTCATCCCTCCCCTTATCACGGGGCCATCAGAGGCTCTTTGCTGTGTGTCTGTCTTGTCAGGCCATAGGTTTCCCTAGAGCTGGGATTACCTTTGCCCACATTGGCATCCCTGGGGCCTAGCTAGGGTCACGATATCTCCCTCTCTATTGTACCCAGCTGTACAATAAATAGTTATCAAAAAGAATAAGTGACAGTAATTGAGTCTTCATCTTTAATTTTTTTTTTTTTTTTTTTTTTTTTGACACAGAGTCTCGCTCTGTTGCCCGGGCTAGAGTGAGTGCCGTGGCGTCAGCTTAGCTCACGGCAACCTCAAACTCCTGGGCTCAAGCAATCCTTCTGCCTCAGCCTCCCAAGTAGCTGGGACTACAGGCATGCACCACCATGCCCGGCTCATTTTTTTCTATATATATCTTGAGTTAGCCAATTAATTTCTGTCTTTCTATTTATAGTAGAGACGGGGTCTCACTCTTGCTCAGGCTGGTTTCGAACGCCTGACC
>CAUYRT010091023.1:0-10368 GCA_963574885.1 Lepilemur ruficaudatus | reverse complement strand
CTCTGGGAGGCTGAGGCGGGCGGATCGCTCAAGGTCAGGAGTTCAAAACCAGCCTGAGCAAGAGTGAGACCCCGTCTCTACTATAAATAGAAAGAAAGAAATTAATTGGCCAACTAAAGATATATATAGAAAAAATGAGCCTGGCATGGTAGCGCATGCCTGTAGTCCCAGCTACTCGGGAGGCTGAGGCAGAAGGATTGCTTGAGCCCAGGAGTTTGAGGTTGCTGTGAGCTAAGCTGACACCACGGCACTCACTCTAGCCCGGGCAACAGAGTGAGATTCTGTCTCAAAAAAAAAAAAAAAAAAAAAGATATTGTAAAAGGAAATATGAATCTTAAAAGTGTTATCCAATCTTATTACTCTAACATTTTAATTTTTTTACTGTTATAAAATACATGTAAGTTCTGAAGTGTATAAAGTCTTTTTAAAATTTTGTGCTTTTCTTTTTCTTATGTAACATTATTTTTTAAGCTTTCTCCATGTAGCCATGACGAGTACCAATTTTAATGGCTGCATGGTATTCCATCTTTTTGATAAAACCCTACTGTTGGATTTAACAAGTGAGAAGCCTTGACAAAGGTCCATGACCCAGGGATTTTACTGAGGCACCAGTTTGTGTTACTGCTGGTATTGCTGCATGGGTACAAATGAGTTTCTCAGCTTGTGAGTGAGTATAGTCCCCTGCCCAGCATAAGCATTTCAGTGCTACTTTGTTGTTTTCTACTGGTCCTTATGTGCACAGTAACTCTTATAAAGTCATTAAAGAAAAATACCCACACAGGGTTATATAACTTCCTAGATATGAGTTATCACAGGAATGATGCAGAATAGTGTTCATTTTAGTGGCAAAATGGGCTTTGTTAGTATTATAAATTGTAGTCTTCTACTTATGGAATAATTAAAAGCTTAAAAGGATTTACTTTTTTTGTATTATTTATTTGTCAGGGAAATGAGATGTTGTCAGTGGTTTTTCAGAATTTGTAGATTTATGAGTACCTTGGGATAAATCAGTTTTGACTATTTTGGGCCTGATGTAATTTATTTATATCCCTTGTTGTTACACATTTAGTTTGTTGAAAGAAGATTGCTTTGAGCATCGTAAAAAGTGTTAAAATATTTTCTTGTAATATTTTTAAGCCAATATTTTAGAGTTTTCCTAAATTAGCATTTTTCTTCTTTCATGAATAGATCATGTTCTGATTCTTTTAATCACAATGAATTTGAAATTTCAGATCAAATAAAAGAGACTGACTAGAAGTTCTCATAAATGAGATGTTCAAACATTTCTGAATTATAAGCACTATTTTTTATAACAGTTTTGTTGGTATATAATTCACTTACCATACAACTCACCTGTTTAAAGTGTACAATTCAATGGTTACTAGAACCACAATAAATTTTAGAACATTTTCATCACCTTAGAAAGCAACCCTGTATTCTTTAGCTATCACCTCCCTACTGGTTCCCTAGCCCTTGACAACTAATCTACTTTCTGTCTCTACAGATTTATTTATGCTGGACATTTCATATAAATGGAATCATAATATGTCGTCTGGCTTCTTTCACTTAGCATAATGTTTTCAAGGTTCATCTATACTGTAGCATGTATCAGTACTTCATTCCTTTTTATGACCAATATTTCATTATATGAATATACCACATTTGTTTATAATTTTGTCAGTTAAGATTGGGATTGTTCAGGAGTTTGAAATCTCTGACCCTAGAACTGATGGGACTTACTGATAGGGTTAGGTATGAGAAGTTTTTCCTGTAATTAACCTCCCAAAAGAATAATTGGCAAATGGAAAAGATGTCCTAGCCCTTTTTATATAACCCTTCCTGGGATGAGAGATTTTGTAGTCAAAAATTAAATCTACTCACAACTCCTCAAAAACAGACTCCCCATTGAGCCATCAGGATGATGTAGGGGAGAACAGAGGACACAGGCCACTATAACATTAAACCTCAACCAGGTATAAAAAAACCTTAAGAGACAGGGCCAACACCTAAAAAGATTATAAAATGACATACCTTAAATGAGTGCACTGGAAGCATTCCTAAATAAAGGTGAATCCCGTACTCAACGTTCATACTATTTCTTTTCCTTTAATATATGCACACACAGCTATTTTGTAAGAATGGATTCACTGATTTTTAGCCTTCCTACCATGCTATTTTGTAAGAATGGATTCACCGATTTTTAGCCTTCCTACCATGCTATTTTGTAAGAATGGATTTAGTGATCTTTAACCTACCTTGCTTAAGGACACTGGTTATCATATTCATATGCTCTAGTCCGTACATTCTCATCCAAGGTGATACCACACCAAGGCAGTAAAAATTCATTCCTGAGGTCAAAAAGAACTTACTCTTTTTACGTACAAAACACAAATATACATACAGCATATAAACAGATATACAGAATAGTTGTAGATCTAAAATTTCATGGGGGAACAGATGAGGGGAAAATGTTTTAAAAAGCTCCTTAGGGGGGCAGTAATGAAAAGCAGGTGGAGAAATACTGCCATAAGGAGGAGACTCATTACTCTAAAGGGACCTGAGAAATTTCAGGCTCCATTAGGGGATTTTCTTAAGAATCTTCTACAGCCACTGTCCCCAACCCCAGGTACGGGACCATAGCCTATTAGGAACCTGTCAGGAACTGGGCCGCAAAGCAGGAGGTGAGGTGCAGCCAGTGTGCAAAGCTTCATCTGTATTTACAGCCACTCCCCGTCGCTCTCCATCCCGCCACCGTCCCGAGTCTGCGGAACAATTGTCTTCCATGAAACCAGTCCCTGGTGCCAAAAAGCTTGGGGACCACTGTCCTACAACAACCAGGAAACTCATATCCTCACTAACTCATACTCATCCACACATACATTCTCTCTTCCTCTCCACATATTTTTCCTCCCCTTTGGTTCTAGAGGGATGGAAGTGGTGGGGATGGAGAGGAGAAATGGCCCACAGTACACTTGGGTAGATAAGTCTAGACTGTCTGCTCTGTAAGTGGACAGCCTCATATACAATTAGGCCAATTTCTGCATCTGAGCTTTAACACATTTACATGGTAGTTGTGCAACCCTAAACATATTTCTCCCTATACTTAGAGTCAGAGAGAGTGATTTTGTGTAATTTATTTCCCTTGGAAAGCTCATCTCATACCAACACTTTTGTTTCATCAAGATCCTTTATATTTTTCCCTTAAATTTCCAATGCAGTTAAATCTGACTCTTTATGGGCCATAAGCAAAGACATAAATGATAATAGAAAAAAGCATTCTTCAATTATAGGAGGCAAGAGTTCTAGGGTGCATTATTCAGCTGCTTTCTTTTCCCATGGTTGAAAGCTGATAAAACAGATGACTTTAAAAAGGCTTTCCTTTTTTTTTTCTTTTCCTAATCTTCCCTTGTGGGAAAAAGTTGGCTGTGATGATCAGTTATCCAAAACAAAGGCTGCCTCATATTATGGGAAAATGAAAAGGCAACTAAAACTGATATTCATATACTTATTTATTCAACAAATACCAGTTATGTGTCAACACCTTGTTAGGTGCTAGGGCATAGAGAGGTGAATAAAACAAAGCCTCACCCTCGGAGATTACATTCTAGGCTGAGAATATGGATTAAAAAAACAGTAATTATAACAATAGAAAGTGCCCCAGAGTGCCCCAGGCAATGTAAGAGTATAGAGGGGGACACCTGCCTTGCCACTGGACTAACTCAAGCACCGCCTATTAGGAGCTGCCCTTACAAATAGACAAAGTCCTTGGGCAAGGGATGGGACCTGCCTGTCACAGACAGCAACATAGCTTCCAGATCTTGGACAGACCAGCATTTTTGTGCCCTTTCTGGAAATGTTGTTTAATAGTGCTTTAGAGATGCTGAGTGCTGAAGAGGAAAAGGGCCAGGCCCTCTGGTGACCGTGTCCCAGATTCCAGAGCCTCCCTACCCATGCTTTGTAGTTAAATGCACAGACTGAAAGACAATTCAACAACTGTCTGCATCACTGAAGAATGAATGTTCCTTGGAGCTCTCTTTCCACCTCACCCACATCCCAGTGGCTAATTAGATGTCTCCAGTCTCATATTGGGTACTATGGAATTCTGTTGAGTATAATTTCCCTCTGTTTCTTTACGTTTCTAGCAAATGTGTAGTGCTTCAGCAGTGTTTTAATGCTCCATCCAGCCAATCCGTCTGGTTCTGGCTAACCCCTCTGGCTCCAGTAGGGCTTGATAGGCTCTGCTAGGGTGTTTGAACTTGATCCTGAAATCAGTGAAGAGCCATTTGAAGGGATGTGAGCAGGGAGGATGCTTTCCCCCCCGCCCCTTTAGGACTTCTCTGGCAGACAGCAAAAATATAGGATCAATGGGATAGGAATGAAGATAGATGAGGCTGCCAAACTGAAAGAAAAAAAAAAGTAGGAGATTGTCATAGTCTAGACAAAATATGATGAGGTTGTGCTGATGGGGATGATGAAGAAGAATTGGATTGGAAAGGTATTTAGGTAAGAAGAGTAATTGGCTAGAAGTAGAGGATAACTCTCTAGCTTCTGCCTGGGGTGCTGTATTAGTTTCCTATTGCTGCTGTAACAAAGTACCAGACTTGATGGCTTACAACAACACAAAGTTATCATCTTAGAGTTCTGAATTCAGAATTCTGAAATGGATCTCAGTATGGTAAAATCAGTGTGTCATCAGTGCTACATTCCTTTCTGGAGGCTCAAGGAGAGAAACTATGTTCTTGTCCTTTTCAAATTCTAGAGGCTGCATGCCTCCTTCCATTTCAAAGCTAACAATGGTTGCTTGCACATTGCATCATCTGAAATGCATCTCTGCCCTCCTTCTCCACATCTGAAGGCCTCTGTAATTACATTAATCTCACCCAGATAATCCAGAGTAAATAATCTCCCCATTTTAAAGTCAGCTGGTTAGCAACCTTAATTCTTATCTGCAACCTTAATTTTCCTTTTGCCATATAACCTAATATATTCACAGATTCTGAGAAGTAAGATGCAGATGTCTTTAGGACACTATTCTACCTACTTCCAGTTCCTGTATTGATAATGGTGCTGTTTACTAAATTGGAAAAGAAAAGAAATTAATTTGGAGTGGGAACATTGAGATGATAATGTTTATTTTAGATATTTAGGGGTTTTAAACATTTTTTTAGAGATGAAGTCTTACTCTATCGCCCAGGCTGGAGTGCAGTGACGTAATCATGGTTCACTGTAGCCTTCAACTCCTCCTGGATTCAAGGGATCCTCCTGCCTCAGCCTCCCGAGTAGCTAGGACTATAGCACATGCCACCATGCTTGGCTGATTTTTAAAAATTTTATGTAGAGACATGGTTTCACCATGTTGGCCGAGCTGGTCTCGAACTCCTGGCCTCAAGTGATACTCCTGCTTTGGCTACTCTGGGTCCTGGGATTACAAACGTGAGCCACTGCGCCTAGCCTAGGGTTTTAAGTGCCTATAGAACCTTTTAGGTGAGGTGTTCAGTAGAGAATTGGAAATGTGGATCTGGAGCTTAGTAATTGTTAATTTGGGTGTTAGTAGCTTAAGGATAGTAGCTGAACTCATGGCATGGATGACTTTGCCTAGGACAGGCATACAGAATACAACAAGAAGGCCAAGTGAGACTCTAAATAACACCTATGTTTAAGGAACAGAGTAATGGAAGGGATCATGGATAATAAAAGGGAAAGGTACTGGTGAAGAGCATAGGAAGAGGCAGGCAGATAAAAAGGAAAGAATGGTATCACAGAAGAATGGGGCAGTCGGTCACATTGAGAGTGCACAGTAGTCAGCAGGACTGAAAACTATCTGAACAGATCTCATGGAGTGGTGGGGAGAAGACCAATGTCAGCATGCCGAGGAGTAAAGAGGGGAAAGAAAATGGAGATTGATGTGAAGGAAAGAAAAGAGAAAGAGAGTAGCCAGAGCAAGGGTATAGGTTTGACTAAAGATTTGGTTTTGTTGTTGTTGTTTGTTTATTCTTTTAAATAATACATGCTTGGGGAAAACAATGAATTTAAATCAGCAGAGTCCTGTGACTTTCTTCCTCCATTATTCAAAGAATTAGTAAAATTTATTGGGAGAGCTATGAGCTATTATTTTTGAGATGCCGTGGAGCACAAACGACAGCTGTAAAAGCTAGAGAAAAGCTTCTGGATGACCCCAGTAATTATGGATGTCTTCCTATTCCAGATAGCAGGGAGAGTATTACAACATGTCATCAAACAATCCACTTAAAATAAGCACCTTGACAAGCACGAGGCACTGAATAGCAATGACTTTGTTTTTGCAAACGGTGAATTCTGTCAGTTGTTAAGTCTCTTGCAGTGATAGACAGTCAAGAACATGAAGAGGGGATAATAAATGTAACACCTAAACTTTGGTGAAACTTTCTGTACTGATATTAAATGAGTACATGGCTGGCATAAGAGCTACAATAACAGCATTAGTAGCTTTGTCTGGTAAGTGTATGTATGTCCAGGCATTGTGCAGAACCCTTTACACATAACAGATCATTCAGTCTTCACAACAGGCCCATCAAGAATTATAATGGTTATAATATAACCATTTTATGGATTATTATTCCCATTTTATGGATGGGAAACTTCTTGAAGGCTATGCAGGCACATCACATTCTTAGAAAATTATGTCCTTTTTTGATCTTTGTATTTGGAATGTGATGAGTAACTGGCTAGTCTAGAGAATAACCTCAGATGCATAATTGGTTAAAAAATAAGCCTCCTGAGAAAAGATTTAAAATAGGTCGTACAAACTAGAGATCTCAACAGTGGCATTTTTGTCTGGCCTGTGGAGAATTTTATTTTTTTATGTAGTCAAATTTAGTAGTCTTTTTCCTTTTTGCTTCTGGATTTTGAGTCATTTAGGAAATGTTTCCCTACTCTCAGAAGACAGAGGAATTTACTCTTTTTCCCCCTAGTACTTGATAATTTTTGCATTTTTTACATTTAAATCTCTGATTCATTTGGAATTTATCCTCATGTATGGTATGAAGAATGGTTCTGATTTTCTTTTTCTGTATCCTATCTAGTTAACCTAGGAATGCTTACTAAAAAGTTCATCCCTGATCTGAGATGTTGTGTCTGTTAAATAATATGCATATATTTTCCTATGCAGTTTGGTTCTATATCTTTGGTTTTCTACTCCATCTCATTGAACGGTATATTCGTGTACTGATAACCACATTATTTTATTTTCTTTATAATAAGTTTTAATATCTGCTCTTCTTTTTAAAAGTTTCCCTGGCTATTTTTGCTAGATTGCTCTTCTGAATTAACCTTATAATCAACTTGTCTAATTCCAGCAGTGCAATGGATTGGGGGGCAGGTTATGATATTTTTATTGGGATGTTATTAAGTTTAGAATTAGAGAGTAGTGACGTACTATGATCTTGAGTTTTCCTCTCCAAGAGCATAGTATTAATATGTGTTTCCATTTGTTCAAGTCCTGTTTTGCGCCATGTTCTTTCTTGTATATTGCCCCTCCGTTTGGGCCAGGTTAAATTTGAAGAGCTGGTAAGTTTAGGTGTTATATTTCTTATCTCCTCTTAATGTTCTTGACTGTCTATCACTGAAGAGACTTAAGAACTGACAGGTATGTAACATCCATGTGGAACTACCTGGCCAGCAGTCAGAATGTGGGTCAGGAGGTTACGACGGGGAGAGAGGTTGGCCTGGAGATACGTGGTGGGAACCACTTTCATTAATAATAAGTGATTTCAGGAAATGACATTTTCACTATTGCACGCTCTTTAAGATAGCCATTCAATAACATTCTGTAAGGAAATTCCTCAGTATTTAATTCATAGGAGTTACATGACCAGATAACATTTTCATGTTTTCTTATCAATGAAAGTAATGTTTTAGAGCTACTCATTTTTAAATCTTGGATAGCACAATTCTTCAGTTTCATGGAATAAGAAATGTTAAATTTTTGAGATTTTCATTAGTCAATGAAAATTAGATTTTAATTTTTGAGATTTTCATTGACTAAATTTTTGTTTCTAATTCCAAGATAGAAAGATAGATGAGGCCAGGCATGGTGGCTGACATCTGTTATCCTAGCACTTTGAAAGGCCTGTAATCCTCACACTTTGGGAGGCTGAGGCAGGAAGATTGCTTGAGGCCAGAAGTTTAAGACCAGGCTGAATAAACGCAAGACCATCTGTACAAAAATAGAAAAATTAGCCGGGCATGGTGGCATGCACCTGTAGTCCCAGCTACTCAGGAGGCTGAGGCAGGAGGCTCACTTGAACCCTGGAGTTTGAGGTTGCAGTGAGCTATGATGATACCACTGCACGCTAGCCTGGCCAACAGAGCAAGACCCTGTCTCAAAAAAAAAAAAAAAAGATGTTTTGAATTTTATCAACTATATAAAAATATTCAAATACAGATCCTTATTATTGTTTAAATCATTAATTTCTTAGAGCAAATGGAGTGATGATGTTTTTTAATAAAAACTTATTTGTGTGCTATAACCCAGAATATATAATGGTGTAGCTTCAGAACTTAATAATTTCAGAATTGGATTCACTGTAAGGAAATGACTAGATGAATTAGTTTGAATTATGCCTTATTTTGGGGTTTATACTCAGGAAATCACACACACACATAGCTACTCATAAGGTCACATATTTTAGAGATAGCCTTTTCAAGAAATCCTTAATCAGAAAAGTAAACAGGAGTTTATGAATATCTGGGGTTTTTTTTGTGCTTTAGAAATTTTTTTTAGATTAAAAATAAAAACTTAAAAAACAACTGCTGGCTATCTTATGTATTATCTTCCATTTCTAAACTATTAATAGTTAACACTGATTAAACCCTTATAGACCATCTCAGAAAAGTAATGCTGTGGTGTTGCAGATTAAGCTTGCTTGAGGAATCAAGTAATTCACATTATGTTGTAGGCCACCAACCATTTCTGTAGTGGATATTTGTCTAGCTATCTATTTTTCTGTAGCACCAGTACCTGCGGTAGTACCTAAGCAATAGAATTTCATATCACTTTCCCTCTTGATACCTGTTTTGGGCTTTGTGTGTGCTGAGAATGAACTAGAGGGGAGGGATGGTAGAAATTCTATAGCCTTTAGCTTTAGTTGCAGACAAAGAAGGTTAAAGACAAAATTAATTTAGAAGCTTGTTGTTGGCAACACTTAAGAAATAGTAAAACACGTTGCCTCTTCTTTGCATACGTCTCTCTTTTTCTGTTGATCCTACACAGCAGCTCTTTTCTTTGGAGTATTTATAGTTTGTATGTTGAATGGTTTTTCAGAGATTTTTCTTGTTATGCCAATGTGCAAACATAATGACCTTCACAGCTGTATCTCTTGACGCAGAGCTAAGGTGTCAATGTGGTAGTCCTAGAATTATCTCAACCCAGGCTGAAGAAAAACAAACTTTGGTGGGTCCGTCTCCCTGTCCATCTCACAAAGCTTTGACTTCTTCAATCTTCAATATATTTAACCTTTAGACATTAGAGTAAGTGGGCAAATGGAATAAGAGAATGTGAGAATATTTGGAAAAAGGTACAGGATACTGCACTGTTGCTTGGACTACATCATGACTTTCATCTAAACAGAGTGCCGTGGTTGGGACAGTCTTTGGAGTGCAAGATGCCCGGTAGCACCGACAGAAGTTTCCAATTACTCCCAATGATCTTATGGGGTCCCTGCAGGGAAGCATGCTCACTCACTGCTCAGGTGCCATGATTATAAATCATGTCTTTCCAGTGTGGATGAGTAACAAAGCTCACTTTCAGATTATGTATTAGCTGTTTCATTGGGATTCTGTTTGTGGAAAAATAAAACCAGTTATCTCCAAAAAGAAAGCAGAAATCAACTTTCCTTTGATCTGATTATATATCAGAGTAGGCCCATTCAGGTCCTTAAATGCAGGGATTCTTAAATCAATCTGTATGAGTAGGCAAGCATCATGGATTTTGTTAGTCTTCTAATTGAATCTGGTTTTGATAATTATTGCATGGTTTTTTCAGGATTTTCTGTTGATCATCTTTGTTGTCATGAACATAGGAAAATATTGTAAAAATACCCTGGGAAAATGAAATACTTTGCTTTTTGTTTAAAACAGTCCCTTAACTGATTTTGTCTTACATATTTCCCCACATTTAACCTTTAACTACCCAACTTATCTTCCTTTTTCTAAGTTAGGACTGAAGTCTGGTATTTTGGGAAAATGACTTTTTTTTTTTTTTTTGAGATGGGATCTCAATCTGTTGCTCAGGCTAGAGTGCAGTAGCATCATCATAGCTCACTGCAACCTCAAACTTCTGGGCTCAAGCGATCCTCCTGCCTCAGCCTCCCAAGTACCTGGGACTACCAG
>CAUYRT010091022.1:0-32271 GCA_963574885.1 Lepilemur ruficaudatus | reverse complement strand
TTCGTATGAGTTAGGGACTCTCTTGGCCTTAATTTCATCATCTATAAAATAAAAGACTGACACTAGATGATTTCTGGGTTCTAAGGGTACCTTCCCGTTCTAAAATATATTAAACTTGTTTTTAAAAAAGAACATGTTTTGCATACTATTCTTTTCATGCATATATACTCATAGAAAAACAAGACTCAAATGATAGACAGATAAAGGAGTAATGGAATTTCAGATAATTTTTTTTTTTATTTCAGCATATTATGGGGGTACAAATGTTTAAGTTACGTTCATTGCCTTCCCCCCCAAGTCAGAGCTTCAAGTGTGTCCATCCCCCAGATGATGCACATCACACTCATTATGTATGTATATACCCATCCCGTCCTCCCCCCTCCCATCTGCCCAACACCTGATAAATGTTATTCCTGTATGTGCACTTAGGTGTTGATCAGTGAAACCAATTTGCCGGTGAGTACATGTGGTGCTTGTTTATCCATTCTTGGGATACTTCACTTAGTAGAATGGGTTCCAGCTCTATCCAGGAAAATACAAGAGGTGCTAGATCACCATTGTTTCTTATAGCTGAATAGTACTCCATGGTATACATATACCACGTTTCATTAATCCACTCATGTATTGATGGGTACTTGGGTTGTTTCCACATCTTTGCAATTGTGAATTGTGCTGCTATAAACATTTGAGTGCAGGCCGGGTGCGGTGGCTCACGCCTGTAATCCTAGCACTCTGGGAGGCTGAGGCAGGCGGATTGCTCAAGGTCAGGAGTTCGAAACTAGCCTGAGCAAGAGTGAGACCCCCCGTCTCTACTAATAATAGAAAGAAATTAATTGGCCAACTAAATATATATAGAAAAATTAGCCGGGCATGGTGGCGCATGCCTGTAGTCCCAGCTATTCGGGAGGCTGAGGCAGGAGGATCACTTGAGCCCAGGAGTTTGAGGTTGCTGTGAGCCAGGCTGATGCCACAGCACTCTAGCCCAGGCAACGGTGAGACTCTATCTCAAAAAAAAAAAAAAATTCAAGTGCAGATGTCTTTTTTATAGAGTGTCTTTTGTTCTTTTGGGTAGATGCCCAGTAATGGGATTGCTGGATCAAATGGTAGATCTACTTGTATCATTTTAAGGTTTCTCCATATTGCTTTCCATGGAGGTTATACTGGTTTGCAGTCCCACCAGCAATGTAGGATAATTTTTTAACTCATGCTTTCCCATACTTTTCCTAATTCTCTGCATTGTGGAAGTTCTACTTTTGTAATTAGAGAAATATGAATGTTACTAATTATAACTTAACATGACTCTACACTTAGAAGCGTAGTGGTTCTCTGTTCTGGATACACATGGGAATCAACTTGAGAGCCTTTAAAAATACTGATGCCTGGGCCACACCTCCAAAGGTTCTGATTTCCTTTATTAGAGTGGGGCCTGGCCATCAGTATTTTTTATGGCTGTCCAGGTGATTCTGCTATGCAGCAAGGATTGAGAACAGCTGACTTCAAGCATTTTGTTGCTCTAAAACAACAAAGTTTGAATTTACACAAAGTAATTTAAGAAAACAATCAGATTTTGAAAGCCTCCTTCAATGCTTCCCACTAAGCTAAACCTGAATTGGAAAATGATGGGAATACTGAAATTGCAAAATAAATAAATATTAAACTCCCCTTATTTTGTGCCTTTGAGTAAATGATTTTAATTAAGGAGAGTATAAAAAGGCAAACCAAGATTCCATACATAACTCATATAAATTTCCCTGCTTAACTTTTATAATTTATGCCACCTGTACAGTTTCTGTGTTTGTTTTTGTATTTTACCTTCCACTTCTTTCTAGGAGCTACAGTAGCTATTTCATGCCATTCTTCTCTGGGCCAGTTGCATTTAGATTGAAACCTGAACAAGGAAATTTCCTAGTCAAACAAGCAGATTTGCAAGAATGGATCCCTCTGGGGGGATGGGGAAAGCTTTTACAGGTATGTCTTCAGTTTTTGGTTTATATCATTTCACAATGTCTCTGTAATAATTGAGTGGCTATCCTTCCTGGTTCAACCAGTTTGCCCAGTGTTCTCTAAAAGCTCCTGAGACTCTGCAGCTTCAATAAAATGGGCTTCCATTAGAAATCTCAGTTTCTTTTATTATTTTAACTCTACTGTCATTATTACCTTCTGAAAAAGTTCACCTTAAACTGTTTTATCCACGACACAATTTATTGTGTGTCAGTAGTGGGGTCTTAACAAGAAGAAACTTTTTTCTTCATTTTGACTATTTACATTTGAAACCCCTTTAGTGAAAAAAAACATTTTTTTTTGTAAGATCACCCCTTGCTAGTTACTGTCAGGTTATTGCATCATTTCTGTGCAGATTAGTTTTGTTTTTATTTTCTTTTCAATTTCTGGTTCACGGCTGTGGTGTCATGAAATGCCCGTCAGTGGTGACATAAACTAGTAGTACAGTGCTGGCAGAAGATGTTAGTAATACCATTCTTCCTTAGCAATTACCTTTACTTCATTTCAGGAGGGCTGTTGTGCAATTCACTTTTTAACAAGTTCCCATTATAGCAGCTTCCCTCTAACACTTGCTTAGGAAGCTGGGATGGTTGCCATTCCCACAGATCCCATTAAAGGGTAAGAATAACAACCATAGCATGAGTCATAATGATACATTAATGGCCTAACAGTTCTCTCCAAGCTTGGTTACTCTGGATTCATTCTGGTGATTAATTTTAGCTATCTCGAAAGCGGGCTGTACTGTCTCTACATCAAGTATCTGACTGACCAATCCAGGTTCTTCGGGCTAATTTTTAAAAGCCTCCATCAGTTCATTTATAAAACATTGTTTTATAGTGGATGTCTTTTGAAGGAGGATTGTTATGGACTGAATGTTTGTGTATGCCCAGAACTCATATTATGAAACTCTAATCCCCAGTGTGATGGTATTCAGAGATAGAGCCTTTGGGAAGTATTTAGGATTAGGTGAGGTAATGAGGGTGGATCCTTCTTGATAGCATTAGTGCCCTTATAAGAAGAGACACCAAAGGGCTCTCTGCCACACCCTCACCCCAATCCCCACCCCAACACCCACCCTTGCTCTGTGAGAACACAGTGAGAAAGCTGCCATCTGCAAACCAGAAAGAGAGCCCTAAGCAGGGAACCAAACCAACCAAGCACCTTAATCTTGAATTTCCTTGCTTCAGGAACTGTGAGAAAATAAATTTATGTTGTTTAAGTCACTCGGTATTTTGCTGTGACAGCCCAAGAAGAATAATATGAAGATGAAATGGGATTCAGAAGAGTTGAAGGAAAACAATCAGTACTTTCTAGTACTTGAAAGACAAAGTCATCCCTTAAAACATATACATATATGTAGGGTTGTTTAATTTCTCATTATGTAAATATGAATATATAAACACTGTCCACTGACTTGCTTGTTTCACTTAATCTGTCTTGGGTGTCTTCCATGTCTATCACAGAGACCTATCTCATTGTTTTTCAAGGTTGCAGAGTATACATGGCATCAATGTATAATAATTTAATCAGTCTCCAACTGATAGACGTTCAAGTTGTTCCCATTTTTCCACTATTACAAAAAATGTTGCTGTGAACATCCTTGGGTACTTGTTGACAAAGTTCTGTAGGAGAATCAGACAATTAGGATTGCTTACCACAGAGTTTATACAGTTAAAAGTTGATAGGTTCAAATAGACCCTCTAAAATGTACCAATTTATACTTCTAAAGATTTGTGGATTAAATTATTTCCAGAGTCTTATGGTGGGTTGAATAGTGCCCCCCTCCAGTTCATGTCTGAGCCTCAGAGCCTCAGAATCTGACCTTATTTGATAATGGGGTCTTTGCAGATGTATTGGTTAAAATGAGGTCATACTGGATTATGGTGTGTCTTAATCTAATGACTAGCATCCTTGTAAGATTCAGATAGACCTTATAAGACCTTCTCTTATAAGAAGACAGGTCACACAGACACACAGGGAAGAAGGCCATGTGACAATGGAGGCAGAGATTAGAGTGATGCAGCTATAAACCAAAGAAGCTAGGAAGAGGCAAGGAAGGATTATTCCCTGGAGAATTCAGGGACTCTAGTCTTGGTAATCTTTCCAGTGTTCCCATCTCTTGAGGCTAGGGACCTGCTTTCTTCTTTCAAATTACCTTATCAAGGACATTGTCCTGCTTCTGATTATTGCTACCCTGCTAACTGCTGGCCCATTTCCTTTCCTTCCTTCCTGCCTGCTCACCCTGAATTCCCTCCACTACGCCTGTTTGTTAGGCAGCCCAGTTGAATTGAACAGTCCCCCCACCTCATCCCACCCCTTGCCAGCAATTGCATAATTAGACTTGTTTTGCATATGATAATACCGATCAGATACCCTGTTCTGATTACCAGGCCATCAGCACTACAGTGAGTCTGTCCCTTGAGCATTCTCACACACACACACACACAGACACACACCCCACCAGCTGGTCTTCCAGGACTTTCCTTTTCCAAGGAAGCAGTTCTTCTGTATCTGGACAAATCACCTAAATTTACCTAATTTAATCAGGTAAATTAGAGGTAGGGTGTTCTGCAGAAAGAGACACAATCACTGCTCTAGTCTCTGTTGTAGGTGTTCTATGTGGGTTATACCATTTTCCAACATCCCCTGAGAGGAAAGTAGTATTATCCTCTTTGCAATTAAGGTAAAAATGATGTAGAAAGAGCCCAAAGGTAGTGATCTAGGCTTCCAATAGAGATTAGACTTGCACAAAGTTAGTCTAACACGTGGTCCCCTACCATCTTCCACTTGGGTGACAGTATATCCTAATTGTGGGAAATGTAGTTGGCAGAGGAGGGAGATGGTCTCTTGAGATTCAGATTTGAACGTTTATAAATATCAAATATCGTCATAAATGTGTTTGGCTCACCTGCTTCTCAGCTGTAGAGTAGTAAACGTGAGCTGCAGATGTATCAGAAACACTGTCTTAACAACAGGATCCTCTACCACTCAGTACCTCCCTACCACTCCCACCCACCCCCCAAATAAAACCCAAACAAAATTGCTGCTTCTGCCACCAAGCAGGGCATCCATACTGTTGTGTTTGAAACAATCATGAATCTTGTAAACCAGGAGCAAGATGTGCTCAATTCCACTGCTGCTGCCTTATCTGAACTGTTTCATACGGCTCTTATTTCCTTGCACAGCCTACAGAGGAAGGTGGGGAAGGGAGGATGTCAGTACTTAGGGAATGGATGAGCTATTGCTGTCTTTTAAGTCCCTTCAAGCATTGTCCTCTATCAGGCCCAGCATCCGTCTGAATCGATGAGAATGACACACAATGCAGTAAATGCTGTGGCTCCCTGAAGCTCCAGCCTGAACTACAACACTGCTATACCTGAGGTTCTTGCCATCAGTCCTCGCTCCTTCCCTCCGTCTCCCTAGCCATCCTGCATCCTGGTGACAGATCCATTGTTCTAAAGTACTGACTTAACTCAGACACTCAATCTTTGCTGTCTCCTCACTGCCTCCAAACCTTTGCTTGATAATTCCAGGTCTTCATAACCTGTCAGATGCTTACATGCCTTTTCAGTCTCCACTCCTGCTAATCTCCCAAGCTCTTCATTCCACTCAAATCAGGATAGACAGGGGGCCTGGAACTTAATTTTCACTTCCCCCTCTCTGTCTGGAACATCCCACCTGTCAAAATCTTCTCCGGCTTGTCAGGCCAAGCTCCACCATTCCTCTCCAGTCTGCCACCAAGAAGTGTACACAGGACTTTGCATGAGAGTTCTTTTCTCACGTGGGTGTTTATGGGTCTGGGTTACTGTATGCACTGTCTCTGAATGATTCTGTATGTCTTGGTGAGGCAGGAAGGCTAACTCAGCTGCCTGTTCACTCAGAAGATGGGAATTCGGGAATGGCCACAGGAGTAGACTCCCTGGGAGACTACCCACACTGAAGGCTAACAGTAAACCACCTTTTTGTACAGAGGCACTGGTATAGGGATTTTTTTTTTTAATGTGGGGACTGTACCTTTTATTAAAAAACCAAACTTGCCAGGCACAGTGAGTGGCTCACACCTATAATCCTAGCACTTTGGGAGGCTGAGGCCGGAGGATCACGTGAGCCCAGGAGTTTGAGGTTGCAATGAGCTATGATGATGCATGCCACGGCACTCTAGCCCTGGCAACAGAGTGAGACCCTATCTTTTTTTTTTTTTTTTTTTGAGACAGAGTCTCACTCTGTTGCCCGGTCTAGAGTGCTGTGGCGTCAGCCTAGCTCACAGCAACCTCAAACTCCTGGGCTCAGGCGATCCTCCTGCCTCAGCCTCCCAAGTAGCTGGGACTACAGGCATGCACCACCATGCCCGGCTAATTTTCTCTATATATTTTTAGTTGGCCAATTAATTTCTTTCTATTTTTAGTAGAGACGGGGTCTCATTCTTGCTCAGGCTAGTTTCGAACTCCTGACCTTGAGCGATCAGGGAATAGTCTTCATCGCACACCCGTGGAACCCGGGGCTCCAGCTCCCTTTACTCACTTACCCAGCTGGACTCTCAACAGTTCTACCTGTTAACAGGTGTGGCCCCATACATAGGCATGTGCCTGCTTGTGCTTGGTACAATCTGAGAAGCTCTCCTGGGCATTACTTATGCAAAATATCCTAAAAATATTTTCCCACTGCCCTAAAGTGCTGTTTCAATTTTCACCATTACTTAATTTCTTAGATTAAGTAAGATTTTGTTATTAGGGAGGAAAAATACATTAAGTTTTAATCACCTAATGACATCTTAGTTCTGATTAGTCTATCTAACAGGCTCTGACTTCTACAGCATTTAGGATACACCTTTTATCACTGCACTCACTGCGGTGTATTAGAATGATCTCTTTTCCTGTTTGTCCAAGCCATTGTGAGCTGTGTCAGGCTATTTCCAGCACTTGACATAATGTTTGCCTGGCACACAATGAACCTTCAAAAATTTTGTTGAGCCAAACTCAAGCAACCTCTTCTTTAGGCAAACCCTGTAGAGCTCTGAAAGGAGTGTTTTAAAAAGCAAGCCATGGGATGTAGACTGTGGTGAGGAAACTGTTCCATCAAATGCACTATTTGATTGGCTTCTGCAAGGGGTGAGAGGATCACAACTTGCTCCTTTCACAATTTGGTTAACTTTGACCAGTGGCTTACCTTTCAAGATGGGTAGCCTCTGGCTTCCCTTAGATGAAGAAAATTGCTCTCAGTAATTAAAAAAAGTACATCAGGGCCAGACTAACCCTCACTTCATACTCTAATTTAGTGTTCCTCATCCCAAAGAGGCTGAACCTGCTTCCTGAGGATAGGTTCTGCATCATGTACATTTCTTGTGTCCTTAGGGGTCTAGCACAAAGTTTGGTACACAGGAGAAATTAAAAAATAATAGCAAACAATTATGCAGTGCTTACCTCATGCCAGACACTCCTCTGAACACCTTGTATGTTTTAATTCATTTAAGCCTCACAACAACACTAAGAGGCAGATGCTATTGTTACTACCCCCATTTTTCAGATGGGAAAAGCAAAGCACAGAAGTTTATGTGACTTGCCCAAGCTCACATAATTACAGAGTCCATGCTTTTAAATATTATGCCTTAGTGTAAATGGAAGTGAATGAATAAATATCTCCCTGAACCATATTTTTATGGCAGATTATTTGCACCTTCTGGTACAATTCTTAGGCCCAGGGTGCCCCACTAGACCGTCCCTAGTGCAGGGTCATCCCTTGACCTTCAGTCGCCCTCAGTTCTTGCCGCAGTATTTCTTGTCGTGCCTTAGCAAGGCTACCGTGCGTGCCTCTAGCGCTGGCCACTAGGAGGCACTGTAAGCCACAGGTCCTGTTCTCCCTCCAAGCGTTCGCAACACAAGAGGGCCGGGGCGAGCGCTGGGCGGAGCGAGCGCTGGGCGGAGCCGCGAAGCGCCCACAACCGTAGGTATCCCGGCGGGCCGCGCGCGCAGCCGCGTTTGAATGGCCCTGAGTGGGGCCCGGCCTGGGAGCCGAAGGACACTCTAGGCTGCCGGCGCGGTTCGTCAGCGCCGGGGTTGGGCTGAGGCGCCGCGGTACCATGAGGCGCCGGTAAGTGACGGCCGAGCCGGAGCGAGTCCCGCGCGCGCCGCTGCCTTCCCCTGGCAGGGCTTCTCCAGCCGAGCCTGGCCGCGCCCTGGGCCCACCTGCAGGCCCCGCGGCGGCTTCCGCTCGGTCGGGCCCGCTGCGGGGCTGCCGGGGCCGCGGGGCTGGGCGGCAAGGTGGAGCCCCCGGGTCTCCGCGGGTCCTTCCGCCGGCTGCGGAGAGGAGGGTCGGGCCGCGGGCGCTGGAGGCCTCCCGGTGGGTTGGAGGGGCCGGGGGACGGGAGAGGCGTGGACGGAACCTGCTGTCACTTATCTGTCTGCGGGTGGAGCCGACGTCTGCGCTGGGGAAGGGGAAGGACAGAGCTCTGTGAGGCGAGCTGTTTGGAGGACAGGTTTTCCCGAGAGCCGCCTAGGCCTGGCTGTGGCATTTCCTTATTTTATGACGCCTCCTTGGTTCCCTGACAGATGAGCTTTTGTTTCGCTGGACAGAAACTTGACATAACTGCATAAGAATTGCTGATTGCAACTTTAAAAAAACCTCATTGTATTTTCTGAAAAGTTGTTCTGTAACAGTACCTAGGCATTTACTACGCTCTTAAATTGGCTTAAATATGGAGATAACAAAGAGTTGATTTGTTTTCTTTTGTCTTATGAAGTTCCTTGAAAACAGAGGTATCTATGTCAGTTTCTTTGCAGATTAAATTAAAAAAATGTAAGAGAAATTAGTTCTGTAATAGTTACCAGTTCAGAACTTGCAAGAATTCTGAGCAACTGGTCCACCCTACTAGCTTAAACTGTGTAAAATAGTTAGCCTGTTTTTTCTTTGAAACCGACTTCAGACGTGAATTAGAACTTTACTCACTGAGGCTTTTACTTGGCTAATAACTAATATTAGCCAATAATAATATTAGCCATTGTAAAAATAATGATTGCCAAGTTTTGTTTTGTGCATTCTACGCGCTAAGCGCTGTATTAAGTGCTTTGCTTTGGGACAGATATTACTATCCCAATTTTGACAGTGAGGAAACTGAGTCACAGGAAAGTTAAGTACTGCAACTTGTACTAAACGAGGTTACACAGCTAGTGTCATTGAAACCCAGGCAGGCTGGCTTTACACTTTTAACTATTGCTACTCTACTGGCTCCTTTATTTGTGGCTCTTAAGTTTACAAATTAAGTGCTTTCATTTCACTTCTACTTTGGAGATGTATGTGTTAATGTTTGTGTTCACATATGTTTATTCACACACCATTCATTCAAATTCTTTGCTATTGTTGACCATACTTAAGTTTTGTGGCTGAGCAAAAAAATCCATTGAATATTTTAAGATAAATGGAGTTTGTAAGATTCCTCTGTGTGTGTGTGTGTGTGTGTGTGTGTGTGTGTGTGCGCGCACGCGCGCGCACGCGCGCGCACACGCGTGTATTTATTTTTAAGACAGCGTCTCGGTGGCCTAGGCGAGGGTACAGTGGTCTGTGGTTATAGCTCACTGCAACCTCAAATTCCAGGGCTGGGCTCAGGTGATCCTTAATCCTCGTGCCTCTGCCTTCCAAGTAGCTGGGACTGCAGGCCCATGCCACCATGCCCTGCTGATTTTGCTTTTCGACTTTTGAGACAGAGTCTTTCTCTCCTGGGCTGGAGTGCAGTGGCATCATCATAACTCACTACAACCTCAAACTCCTGGGTATAAGTGATTGTCCTGCCTCAGCCTCCCAAGTAGCTGGAGCTACAGGCTCACACCACCATGCCTGGCTTATTTTTTATTTTCCATTTCCTATTTTCTTGCTCAGGTTTGTCATGAACTCCTGACCTCAAGCAATCCTCCTGCCTCAGCCTCCCAGGGTGCTAGGATTACAGGCATGAGCCACTGTGCCGGGCCATGATTTTTGTAGAGACAGGGTCTTGCTGTCTTGTTCAGGCTAGTCTCAAACTCCTGGCCTCAAGTGATCCTTCTGCCTCCGCCTCCCAAAGTGCTGGGATCACAGGCATGAGCCACTGCACCAGGCCCATAATTTTTATATTTTTAATTCCTTTGTATCATTTCCTGAAAGTGTTAGTGTCAGCAACCTATGTATTACTTTATAATAAACCATTATACATTAATGTTTTTATTCTTAAAACTTTTTGCATGGTTACTCTGTATTTTAAGCTTCATGACAAGAAATAAAGTTCAAAAACAAAATCACTTCATAAGAAATTGGCAGTTTACACTTATTTATCACAGAGCTTTTAAATTTTGTTCATCAGTTATCAAACTTTTGATTGTCTCTGTGCCCAGCATAGTGGTAGATCCAGTTGACTATACAAAAGAAATATGCCTGAGACACCAACTTTCAGAAGGTTAATCTAGTTTGGGATATGAGATGAACAACAACAAAAAACATATATGATACTCTTCATTAGTACAGTGGATGAATATTGAACTGAATAAAGCTTCTGCAAAGAACCATCAATTGAAGGATTTATGTAGGGCATTGAATAGAAAGACGGATGGGGAATTTTAGTGAGGAAACTGTGTGTTCAAAGACTTGGAATTGGGAATGAAAATGATTTTTCTAGGGGAACAGTAAGGAATAGTAAGTCTGGTCTATATAGAAAGTTCCTGTTGAGAAAAATAAGATTATGTGGGGCAAGACTGTGAGGAGTGTTATATAAGAGATATATATGTCAGAGGGGTTTAGATGTGTTGTGTATGTATATGAGCAGAAAGCAAGATGTGGTTTGGGAAGTTTAAAAATTTTTATGTCAGTGCTTTTCAGCTGGGGCAGTTTTGCCCCCCAGGGGACATTTGGCAATGTCATACTGTAGGGGAGGGATGCTACTGGTATCTAAAAGTTAGAGGCCAGGAATACTGGTAAACATCCTATAATAAGACAGTGCCTCCATAAGAAGTAATTACTGCAAATGTCAGTGGTGCTGAGGTTGAGAAACCCCATTTTAAGTTGATTGTTTATGTAGCCAGCCTCTGCTTGCATGTTCTATAGATACGTATGAATGATGAATTTTAGGAGCATAAGTGATATTAAAATTGGGGAGAAGCTGGCTCGGATACCTCAGGGAGGCTGTTGGAGTCCTCAGGGACGGAGGAGGCTATAGGAGATAGATGGGAGCAAGGAGATGCAAGTAGTGATAAATAATACAATTACTTAAGTAACTTTTTTTCTAAGATTAAAAATAATGCATGTTCATCGTAGGAAATTGAGGAAATGTAGAGAAAGTATGTGTGGGGGGAAATCACATGTAAACCCCCCAAGCAGAACAACTGTTAATATTTTAATATGGTGATTTCTTCTAAGTCATTTTTTATGCTGGTAACTATTTTCCTTTTTATAAAACTGGAATTATACAGTTTTCTCCCTGTGAGTTTTTTTCCCCTGACTCAGCACATCACATGTATTTTCCATTCTTTGAAAAATGTTCTTTTTAATGGTTGTAGCATTTGTTTTTTGTATGTATTCTTTTGAAATTGGGAATTTTGCTTTGTATTCAAAACAGACATTTTGAAAGAAGAAATATTAGAATATGATGATTAACTATAGAGAAAATGGGGGTAAAACTCTATGATATCTCTAGGGTTTTACACCTAGAAAGCTAAAAGAATGGTAGAACCACTGAAATAAATTGGGATTCTCATAATTTTCATCTTAGATATGTAAACTGCCACTCACAGAGACACATAATGAGATTTTAACGAAGACCTTTGATGTCTGTCACTTTATATTCTTCCTAAAACTCCTAAAATTAATCTTTTTTTTTTTTTACTTTATTTTTTGCACTAAGCTTATTTTTAGTTTTTTTTTTTTTTTTTTGAGACAGAGTCTCACTGTGTTGCCCACGCTAGAGTGCTGTGGCATCAGCCTAGCTCACAGCAACCTCAAACTCCTGGGCTCAAGCAATCCTCCTGCCTCAGCCTCCCAAGTAGTTGGGATTACAGGCATGCGCCACCATGCCCGGCTAATTTTTCTATATATTTTTAGTTGGCCAATCAATTTCTTTCTATTTTTAGTAGACACAGGGTCTCACTCTTGCTCAGGCTGGTTTCAAACTCCTGACCTTGAACGATGCACCTGCCTCGGCCTCCCAGAGTGCTAGGATTACAGGCATGAGCCACTGTGCCCGGCCTACCATTCCAGTCTTACCTCCTATCATCCTTTCCGTATCCTCTTTGCCCAAATAATGTCAGGCTGAACACCCCACCATGCCTCCATGCCTTTGTACACATTGTTCTCTCTGCTTAGAATGACCCTGTGTCTTCCAGCCAAACCTTCATTTAGCTTTCAAAATTGGACTCAAAGTATGTCTAGATAGATATACAAGAAACTATTGACAGTGATTTACCTTTGTGGAGACTTGGGTGGCTGGGGCACAGGAGTGGGAGGAAAACTTACTTTGCCCATCTGTTTGTATATTTTGTACTTTGTACCATAAATGTGAATTAGTTATTCAAAAATAAGTAAAATGTGATTTTTTTTAAAAAAGGCTCAGGGATCAGGTCTTTTAGAAAGTTTCCTCCTCCTCCTCCTCCATAGTTTTGTACTTCCTTCTCTGTGCTGCCTCTGGGCCTACTATGTGCTCCTTTGATTAGAATAATTACATTGTGTTGTATTGCAATTTATCTTTTAAGTTGTCTGTCTCCTCAAATTGTGAGCTACTTGAGGAAAGAGCCTGCATCTTATTTCTTATTGTTTCCCCAGAATCTAGCACAGTGCTCCATAAATGTTTATTGAATGAATGAATAAATGAGTGAAGAAATGAATGAAGTGTGGGATGCCCCAATGAGTAAGGAAGTAAATGAAGTGTGGAATGCCCCAATTATAAAACAGAGCTCTCAAGCCTGTGCTCTTTCCAGAACTCCCTCGCTCTGTCCTTTTGCCACGTGTTCAGCCTAAAAGTAATACTTTACATTTATTCTTATAAATATTATCCATCAATCACCTGATCAGTTTGGGCTCAGCATTATCCAAGACTGCCCAGATCATTTCCAAGTCCCTCCTATCTTTGTGTCATCAGTAGATTTGATATGTATTAGTATGTCATATTCTGAGTCACTGGATCAGAATACTGGTATGATAACTACTGTTTATTGAACAGCTACAGTGTGTAAAACACTGTGCTGGATGGTTTCACATATGACATTGTCACAGCATTTGCTGCAAGGTGGGTATTTTGATCCTCAGTTTGTAGATGGGCTAATTGAAATCAGTATGATTAAGTGCCTTGCCCAGGGTCACATTGCTAGTAAGTGAAGCTGAGATTTGAACCAAGGTCTTTTTTTTTTTTTTTTGAGACAGAGTCTCACTCTGCTGCCCAGGCTAGAGTGAGTGCCGTGGCATCAGCCTAGCTCACAGCAATCCCAAACTCCTGGGCTCAAGCAATCCTCTGCCTCAGCCTTCTGAGTAGCTGGGACTACAGGCATGCACCACCATGCCCGGCTAATTTTTCCTATATATTTTTAGTTGTCCAATTAATTTCTTTCTATTTATAGTAGAGACGAGGTCTCATTTTTGCTTAGGCTGGTTTTGAACTCCTGACCTTCAGCGATCCGCCCGCCTTGGCCTCCCAGAGTGCTAGGATTACAGGCGTGGGCCACCGCGCCCGGCCAACCAAGGTCTTTTGACTTCAAAATTCATGCTTGATTCATAACACTACACTGATTTAAAAGGGGCCTCTCCACTGCTTAACTATTGGGTAGAGGGTTCTTCAAGTTTAGCTTGAATCCCTCAGTGTCTACTGTTCATTGTTCCCCAAGGCACTCCATTCTGTCTCTGGATTGCTCTGACAGTTTTAAAAGCTCTTGTTTGTAGTGAGCCAAAATTATAAATGAGCCAAACAAGACATGGCCAAAAATAGGGCCTTTTGGCTCTCTACTAGAACTTCCCTTCCATTCTGACACCAAACCATTCGTTCACTTCTTTGGCTATGGTTGTTCAACTGGTTACAGGTTCATCTCAACAAAAAGCTCAAGCATTCAGCTTATATTTTGCCATCTTCACATACAAGGAAATTATGGGAAACTTTGTTCAATGCCTGGATAAAATGAAATCTACTATAGCTATCACATTCTCTGATCTGCCAATCTAGTAACCAGACCCACAAAAGGAAATGAAGTCCAGGAGTGATATTTGTTTTTTAACAGGGCAATTTGTCAATGATTCAAAGTAATGAGTTTCCAGTGGCATGCTTTCAGACATCATTGACAGGCTGTCAGAAAGACGATTTTTGGGCAGTGGGCTTCCTACTGCTCTTCAAATGACATCTAAACAGGCAGCCTCCCATTTCCATAGCTTTGAATTGTACAGCACTGTTATTTGCACCTGGTTTTATTAGGCTTCCTTTTCAGTTTTCTATGCTTTTATTTTTCTTTGACTGTGTTCTGCCCTTGCCCATGTTTCCTCTGCCTAGTTCATTCCCTAATCTCCTACAGACCCCTGCTCACCAACACACACATACACATACCCTCCTCATCCTTTGAGAATCAGTGCATGCAGCCTCTTCTCCAGAAGCCTTCTCTGTTGTCCCCAGGCTGAGTTAACTGCTTCTCCTCCTGTGCGATATAGTAGAAAGTGCACATGGTGCCTGTCATAATGTGTATCCCCAATAAATATTAGATTCCTTCTCCCCTTCCTCCACGACCTCTAAAACAGTATTGATCACACCATATTGTATTTTCTTGTTTACTTGTCTGGCTTCATCACTCAATTATGAGCTCATTTGTTCATCCATTCACTAACAGATATTTATTGCATGTCTACTGTGTGTGCAAGCCATTCTTCATGTAGGTGCTCAGGATACAATGATTTCTGAAAACTGTACTTTCGTTGTGTCTTTTCATTGCTGTATTTATAGCACCTAGCATAGTGTCTGACAAATAGAGTTGCTCATTAAATGTTTGTTAAGGGAATGCAGTTTCTCAGCAGAGTTTCCCAAAGTGTGGTCTTTAGACCATTTGCATCTGGATCACTGAGGAGTGCAGGTTAAAATGTAAATTCCTGGGTCCCTCTCCAAATCTACTGAATCAGAATTTCTTAAGGGTAGTCTGCAAGAATCTGCATTTTAATGTAATTCTGCCAGTATTTCTTTTACACTAAAATTTGGGAACCACTGCAAGATAGGATAGAAAAAGGGAAGGGAATTAATGCTTACTTTTCAAAAGTGTAGCTAAAACCAATTGAACAATTTTTTTGTTTTTAGAGATGGGGTCGAGTGGGTCTCACTCTGTTGCCCAGGCTGGAGTGCAGTGGCACATTCATAGCTCACTGCAGCCTGGAACTCCTGGGCACAAGCTATCCTCCCACCTCAGCCACTCGAGTAACTGGGACTCCAGGCATGACCACTATGCTTGGCTCCAACTGAATCATTTTTTTTTCCAACTGAATCATTTTTAATGCCTCTGAATGCTGTAGGAAATTTTAGTAAAGTAGAAAAAGGGTATTAGTTAAAATTCTATAGAAAGGTAATTACTATTTAACTTTTGGAAAAGTGGAATAATTACTAATAAAATCTAATGGCAATTTAGGTCAAATTTATGATACCAGAGAGTATTCATTTTTATAGAGCTACTTGTATTCTTGATAGTACATAGGGGCCCTTTGTGTAACCTAACAATACAATATACTGATTCCATATTGCAGACTTAAATAGCACATTATCAAAGAGTGTGTCCCAATTGTATTTGTGCTTTGACACTGATTGTGTATGTGATTTATCTGATGCCTAGTCCTTTTTCTCTTTTTTGAGACAGGATTTTCCTTTGTCACTCAGGCTGGAGTGCAGTGGCATGATCGTAGCTCATTGCAGCCTTGAACTCCTGGGCTCAAGAAATTTTCCTGCTTTAGTCTCCTGAGTAGCTGGGACTACAGGCATGTGCCACCACATCTGGCTAATTTTTCTTAATTTTTTATAGAGATGGGTCTCACTATGTTGTCCAGGCCAGTCTTGAACTCCTGGCCTCAAGTGATCCTCCTGTCTTGGCCTCCCAAAGTGCCGGGATTACAGGCATGAGCTACCATACTGAGCCCTAATGCCTAGAAATGGTAATGCTCATTCTATGTGAAAATTTGATCCATTTAACTGTTTTATGCCATATTTTCCAAGAGCATACTGTTATTAAAAGTGTTCTTTGGTAATAGAGTAGGTATATAAGAATGAAGTCAACCAAAACCAGCACAACTTCCCTTCCAGGAAGACATGAAAAGTTGGATTTTATGACCACATTCTTAGGTCTGAAACTGTCCATTTTTTGTTTGCCATGAACTGTTCCCACAGAAAGAGCTGAGGAAGGCTGGGTGCAGTGGCTTACGCTTAAAATCCCAGCACTTTGAGATACTGAGGTGGGAGGATCACTTGAGGCCAGGAGTTTGAGACCAGCATGGGCAACATAGTGAGATCCCATCTCTATAAAAAAAATGTTTTAATTATCTGGACATGGTGGGGCATGCTTATAGTCCCAGCTACTCAGGAGGCTGAGGCAGGAGGATCACTTGAGCCCAGCAGTTGCAGCCTGCAGTAAGCTATGATTGCACCACTGCACTCCAGCATAGGCAACAGAGTGAGACCCTGTCACCAAAAGCAAATAATAATAATAAATAATTAATTAATTATTTTAAAAAAAGAGCTGAGGTGTCTTTGCATCTGGACATAACTCTCTTAAATATCCACAAGTTTGTACTTCTGTTACCCTCTTTGTCGCTTCTCCCTTTTTAAAAACTCAATTTAGGACTTCAGTGGTGGTATCACTGCTGCCAAGTTGGACTGAAAACTGTTGTCTGCACGTGGCCCATTCAGCACCATGCCCAACGACCTGAGAATTCTGTGTAGTGACTCCTCTCTGGAGCTGAGCGAGCACCGGGACCAGAAGCTCAGTGGTGATAATGATGAGCATGAAAAACTACTGAGGGGAAGCTCCACATTGTATATCGGGAATTTTTCCTTTTATACAAGTGAAGAGCAAATAAATGAGCTTTTTGGTAGATGTGGTGATGTCAGGAATATATTTATGGGTCTAGATAAGATAAAGAAAACAGCATGTGGTTTCTGTTTTATAGAATACTATAACAGAGTTGATGCTGAAAACACCATGTGGTTTTTAAATGGGACCTGCCTAGACGACCGTATCGTCTGCACGGATTGGGATCTAGGTTTTAGAGAGGGTCAACAGTATGGCCAGGTTTGATCTAGGGGCCAGGTAAGAGATGAGTTTCATGAAGACTTTGTTGCTGATAGAGGAGGCTTTGGAAAATAGGCTCAGGTCCGTTATAGGAGAGGTATCCACTAGAGAAAAATTTGAAGCTCTAACTCCTCAAAAATCCTATTAAAGAACAACACCAGGTCTGAAAATAGCCCATTCTATAGTAAGTTTAAGTTACCTTACTTGCTGAGCAGAAACCCTTTTGATGTACTTTTGTCTCTGAAAATTTATTAAATGATACAAACAAAAAATCCTTTTGTTCTCATCTGAATTTTGAAGCTGTTTGTCAGATTACCAGTTTGACCATTAGGTGGTCAAAAATATTCTTCAGCGGCCAGGCGCGGTGGCTCACGCCTGTAATCCTAGCACTCTGGGAGGCTGAGGCGGGAGGATCGCTCAAGGTCAGGAGTTCGAAACCAGCCTGAGAAAGAGCGAGACCCCGTCTCTACTAATAATAGAAAGAAATTAATTGGCCAACTAAAAATATACAGAAAAAATTAGCCGGGCATGGTGGCGCATGCTTGTAGTCCCAGCTACTTGGGAGGCTGAGGCAGGGGGATTGCTTGAGCCCAGGAGTTTGAGGTTGCTGTGAGCTAGGCTAATGCCACGGCACTCTAGCCGGGGCAATAAAGTGAGACTCTGTCTCAAAAAAAAAAAAAAAAGTATTCTTCAGGAATGAATTAGTTATGTAAGATCTGAGTCAACCAAAACACAACTTCCCTTTTAGGAAGACATCAATTGAGATTCTATCACTATAGTTTTGGGGCCCACAGTGCTCTTTTTTAGAGCTTGCATAAAATAAAGTCAAATAATGGGAATTTTAAAATTGATCAAAAAACCACAAGCATATTATTTTAAACCATAGGAAAGTCTGGAAGAGTTTATAATAAAAGCAAAAATCCTCCTGCCTTACTCCTTCCTACCCTAGGCCTGTTCCCTGGGCAATAACTCTTAAATTTTTTTTAGTAATTTTTTTTGTTTGTTTCTTGGAAGTTTTCTCCATATCTCTAAATAATATGACTGCTTATTTTCATTTTAAACATTATCTATTGACTTCCTGCTTTCATAGATGAAGATTTAGCTCACTTACACCCCTATTTGCACTTCTCTACTCTCCATCTTCTCAATATAGTTTACAACACTTTACAGAAAATTCCTGAGTTAAGATGGTTCAGCTTACAATTTTTCAACTTTACAAAGGTGTGAAAGTGATGTGCATTCAGTAGAAACTGTACTCTGAGTAGCCATACAACCATTCCATTTATCACTTTCAGTACAGTATTCAATAAATTACAGGAGATATTCAATACTTTATTATAAAATAAGCTCTGAGTTAGATGATTTTGCTCAACTGTAGGCGAATGTATGTGTTCTGGGCAGGTTAAAGGTAGCTAGACTATGCTATGATGTTTGGTAGGTTAGGAGTATTAAATGCATTTTGGGCTTATGATATTTTCAATTTATGACAAGTTTATCGGGACACAACCCCATTGCAAGTCGAGGAGCATCTGTACTGACTTTTTCTATTGTTACATAGCATAGGTTAGGTTATGCTGCAGTAATAAACAACCAAAAAACTTTAGTGGCTTAAAATCACTAAGATCTATTCCTTCCACCAACATTTTCCCTGCTGATTACCTGGGGGCGCTGCTCCACGCCATGATTGTCCTCTTTCTGGGGCCCAGGCTGATGGTATAAACGCTCTCCGGAATGGTGGTGATGGAGGGAAAAACAGAGTGGCAAAGCATGTGCTGGCTCTTCAAGCCTCCACTCAGAAATGACATACATCACTTTTGCTCACATTTCAGTTCTCAAAACATGTTGCCAATACTCTGAGGAAGTGAAGAGGTATCTGTAGGGAGAGGCCCTGAATATTAGTGATCAGTTATACAGTTTACTACATATACTCTTGTAACTTTAATATAAGTACACCTCCATTTTTTTGTTCCAGCACATAGTATTCCCCACTTTGTAAGATGACGATATCAATGTCCCTTTGCCTTTCATTCATCCTTCCTCCTCCCTTTCTACTGCCCAGCTTCTTTCATCTGTACTTTTAATTTTACATTGTCAAAGGTGATAATTAAGTTTTCCATGCTCTGTCTTTAGGTTAATTCCAAAAGTTTAAAATTAGTAAAGAGTATTTTATTATTGTGACTGTGTAAATATTGTTCCCTGAAAAGCCAGGGAAAGTCTAACAATTATATCTTTTGTTTTCTGGAATTTTTATTTACCATTCTCTATTTCTTATAGTATTTGCCTTTCTTGTACCCCTTAATTTCCTTCAAACTCTCTGTAAAAATTAGCTCTTCTATGGAAATTCCCCTACTTTCCCTCCCATGATCTGTCTGTGCTCCTGCTCCAATCTGGATTGGTTACTCTCCCATCCAAGTACTAACCAGACCAGACCCTGCTTAGCTTCTGAGATCAGATGAGATTGGGCCCGTTCAGACTGGTATGGCCATAGACTGGATTGATTACTCTCTAGACTAGGGTTTCTCAATCTTGGCCCTATTGACATTTTGGGCCACATAATCCTTTGTTGTGGGGGGCTGTCCAATGCATTACAGAATGTTTAGCAGCATCTCGGCCTCAAACACCCATTAGATACCGTAGCATGTGTGCATTCTCTCTCTCTCTCTCTCTCTCTCTCTCTCTCTCTCTCTCTCTCTCTCTCTCACTCTCTCTGACCTGTGACAACCAAAAATGTCTCCAGATACTACCAGTTTTTATTTAGTTTATGCTTGAAGGAGAGAGAAACTCTGTCTCTCCTTCCCACCAGATGTGAATAAGTATGCATATACAGATTACTATAAATGGTTTCCTTACAACCACAGGAGAAACCAGCTCTAGGATGAATGGGATGCTTTAGATGGCAGAAAGAGGGACCAAAGAACCTGTGTACTTCATGAGACTATCCAGCTGCTGAATCAACTAATTTTGTGGCACACACTATGTCTGGATGTCCTATTATAGGAGATAATACATTATATTTCATTGTTCAAGCCAATTTGTGGCAAGACTTTCTGTTACATGCGGTTGAAAACATTCTGATACCAAAGCTCATACATTTACCATTTAATTTCATCCTTGTGTAAGGGAATTAAATTGACCCTTCATGAATCCAAGGGTCTATCTCCAGAGTTCATGACCTTCCATCTGGAGAGTTGGATAAAATCACTGTCATACTCCTGATTCCTTTACCCTATGACATGAAGTTATCCTCTGGTCAGTAACATTCTTTTCTGAATCAGGGAGGAAAGGGAATATTCATTTTTATGGAGTAACTATTATGTGCTAGGCATTTTGCCAGAGGTTTTTAAAACACAATCTTATTTATTCTTAGCAACTCTATGCCCACTATATAGGTGAGGAAACTGAGGATCTAAGAGATAGAGTCGTTTGCTCAAGGTCATTAACTAGGAAATGGCACAGAGTTGGTATTCAAACCAAGGTAGTCTATGTCAAAGCTGGTGCCCTTAACCAGCGTACTATATTGTCTCTTTCCCCTTCCTTTACTCAGGACACTTGATAAAAACCTCTCTTTAAGTTTCCTTTTTCTTGGGGAATTATCCCACTGACTACATCACATCTGAGCTCTCTCTCACTCGAGCAGTCTTCTCAAGTGTGCTCTCCTTTCTGCCTTGATTTCTAGGATCACTCAGACCCCACAATCTAACTCAGACCCAGCCGTAGTTATCTTTATTTTCTGGGAGAAGTAAGAATATCCGACACATGTTTCTGGCCAATTTAGCTTACTGTGAATATGGCAATGGAGTGTACCCATTTTTGAGCATCTCCCCTCTGCAACTTTCCTAAAATAGAAAAAGGGGTTTTCTTTTGTTTGTTTTGTTTTTGTTTTATTTCAGAATATTAGAGGGGTACAAACATTTTGGTTACATGAATTGCTTTTGTACAGTTTGAGCCAAAGTTATAAGTGTGCCCTAACCCAGATAATGTGCATTGTACCCATCAGGTGTGAATTTACCATCCCCTCCTCTCCCCTCCCAACTACTTGGTTTCCACTTTTCAAAGTCATGAGACTAAAATTTGTTTTTATCACGGGGTGTTTCTAGAGGAGTACTTTGAATAACTCTCAACCACTCCTCCTAGTGGCTGCCCACCTGGATTGCTCCCAAAGTCATCTTTTCCTAGCTCAGAAAAAGCTTTTAACAATGTTTTGTGAAGCATACTTTTGGTTAAGTAAAGGGACTTTCCTACTGTGTGGATAGATGACTCCTCTAGTAGTTCTTACAATATGTATTTCAAAATCATGCAGAGTACATCAATAGAACAAAGGATAAAAACCACACAGTCATTTCAATAGACCCAGAAAAAGCATTTGAAAAAATTCAATACCCTTTTCATAATATAAAGACTCAACAAACTAGGAATAGAACAGAATTTCCTCACCCTGATAAAGGGCATCTATGAAAACCCCACAGCTACCATCATCAATGGTGAAAGACTGAAAGCTTTGTCCTAAGATCAGGAACAAGACACTTCTATTCAACATGTACTGAAGGTTCTAGTTAAGGCAATTAGGCAAGAAAATGAAATAAAAGGCATTCAGTTTGGAAAAGAATAAGTAAAGTTATTTTTATTTACAGGTGGCATGATCATGTATATAGAAAATCCCTGAGAAGTCCACAAAAAAGAACTATTAGAGCTAATAGTTCAGCAAAGTTGTAGCATATAAGATGAATATAACAAAAATCAACTGTATTTCTATACACTAGCAAAAAAAATCCAAAATGAAATTAAGAAAGTAATTCCATTTACAATAGCATCAAAAAGAGTAAAATACTTAGAAATAGGCTTAACAAAAGTAAGTGCCAAACTCTGAAAACTACAAAACATTGTCTAAAGAAATTAAAGAAGATCTAAACAAATAGAAAGATATCCCATGTTCATGGATCAGAAATACTATATTGTCTTAATATTGTTAAGAGGTTACTAACTTCCAAATTAATCTATAAATTCAATGCAATTCCTATCAAAAATGTCAGATGGCTTTTTTGTAGATATCAACAAGCTGATCCTAAAATTTGTATGGAAATGCAATAGTGAGTATAACCAAAACAATTTAGAAAGAGAAGAACAAAGTTGGAGGACTCAGACTTCCTAATTTCAAAATTTACTGTAAAGCTACAATACATAAGCCAGCATGGTACTGGGGATAAGGATAGACATGTAGATCAATGGGATAGAATTAATAATTCAGAGGTAACCCTCAGATTTATAGTCAATTGATTTTTTTTTTGTTTCAGAATATAAGGAGGAAAGAATAGCCTTTTAAACAAATGGTGCACAACTAGATGTACAGGTGGTTGACAATTGGTTATACACATGTGAAAGAACAAAGTTGGACCCATACCTCACACCACATAAAAAATTAACTCAAAATGGATGAAAGACCTAAATGTAAGAGCTAACACTATAGAATTCTTGGAAGAAAACATAGGTACATGTTGATTTATAATCATCAAAACCTTGGATTAGGCAATGATTCCTTAGATATGACGCCAAATACACAATCAACCAAAAAATAGATAACTTGGATATCATCAAATTAAAAATGTTTGAGCTGAGTGCAGTGGCTCACATCTGTAGTCTCAGCACTTTGGGAGGCTGAGGCAGGAGGATCACTTTGAGGCCAAGAGTTCAAGACCAGCCTGGGCAACATAATGAGACCCCATCTCTACAAAAAAATTAAAAATTAGCCAGTTGTGGTGACACATGCCTGTAGTCCTAACAATTCTAGAGGCTGAGGCAGAAGAATTGCTTGAGCACAGGAGTTTGAGGTTATAGTGATCTGTGATCATGCCACTGCACTCCAACCTGGGTGAAAGAGCAAGATCTTGTCTCAAAAAAAAAAAAAAAATTTGTGCTTGAAAGGACACCATCAAGAAAGTAGAAAGACAACCCACAGAATGGGAGAAAAATTTTGCAAATCATATATCTGATTAAGGGATTTGTATCAACAATATATAAAGAATGCTTACAACTCAACAACAAAAAGACAAATAACCTAATTCAAAACTGAACAAAGGATCTGAATAGACATTTCTCCATAGAAGAGATGCACATGGCGAATAAGCACATAAAAAGATGTTTAACGTCGTTAGTCATCATGGAAATGCAAATCAAAATCACAATGAAATACTACTTCATGCATATAGGGTGGCTGTATAAGTAAAAAGTCAGACAATAACAAGTGTTGGTGAGAATGTAGAACAATTGAAATTCTCATACATTGCTCATGGGAATGTAAAGAAGTGCAGCCACTTTAGAAACAACCTAACAGTTCCTTGAAATATTAAACATGGAGAACCATATGACCTAGTAATTCTACTTCTGGATATATACCCAAAAGAAATGAAAACCCATATCCAAGGTCAGTGCGGTGGCTCACACCTGTAATACTACATTCTCGGAGGCCGAGGCAGGAGGATAGCTTGAGGTCTAGAGTTCGAGACCAGCCTGAGCAAGAGCGAGACCCCGTATCCACTAAAAATAGAAAGAAATTAGCCGAACAACTAAAAAATATATAGAAAAAATTAGCCGGGCATGGTGGTGCATGCCTGTAGTCCCAGCTACTTGGGAGGCTGAGGCAGGAGGATCCCTTGAGCCCAGGAGTTTGAGGTTGCTGTGAGCTAGGCTGTTGCCACAGCACTTCTATAGCCCCGGGCAAAAGAGTTAGACTCTGTCTCAAAAAAAAAAAAAAAAAAGAAAAGAAAAGAAAAGAAAAGACATATCCACACAAAAACTCATACATGAATGTTCATGGCACCATCATTCATAACAGCCAAAAAGTGGAAGCAATGCAAATGCCCATCTGCCGATTAATGGATAGAAAAATGTGGTATATCCATACAATGGAATATTATTCAGTCATAAAAACAAAGTAAATACTGTTACATGCTGCAAAATGGATGAACTTTAAAAATATTATAAGTGAAAGAAACCAGACAAAAAGGACCACAGATTTTATGATTCCACTTATGTGAAATGTCCAGATTAAGTAAATCCATGGAGATAGAAAGCAGATTAACAGTTGCTAGGAGCCAGGGTTGGGAGTTGAGGGGAGTGACAACTAGTGAGCAAAAGGTTTCTTTTTAAAGTGGCAAAGGCCAGGCGCGGTGGCTCACGCCTGTAGTCCTAGCACTCTGGGAGGCTGAGGCAGGCGGATCGCTCAAGGTCAGGAGTTTGAGACCAGCCTGAGCAAGAGCGAGACCCCGTCTCTACTAATACTAGAAAGAAATTAATTGGCCAACTAAAAATATATAGAAAAAATTCACCAGGCATGGTGGCGCATGCCTGTAGTCCCAGCTACTCAGAGGCTGAGGCAGAAGGATTGCTTGAGCCCGGGAGTTTGAGGTTGCTGTGAGCTAGGCTGACGCCATGGCACTCTAGCCAGGGCAACAGAGTGAGACTCTGTCTCAAAAAAATAAATAAATAAATAAAATAAAAAATAAAGTGGCAAAAATGGCATTTAAATCCATGGGAATGAATGAGTTCACCCAATGAGAGAATGTAGAGTGAAAAGAGAAAAGCATATAGGCAGATCACTGAAGAATACCAATATTTAAACATCTACTGTAAACAAAAGGTAAAGGAAGAATAGGTAGCAAAGGAGAATGAGTGACTATGAAGTTCGGAGGAAAACCATGGGATTGTGGTGTCAGGAAAGGCAAGAGGGAAGTGTATTTCAAAATGGAAGGAGTAGCTAACAGAGCTGAATGCTGCTGAGAGTGTGAGTAAAATGAGGACAGATAAGTGCCCATTAGATTTAGCAATATGTAGGTCATGGTGACAACAGTTGTTTTGGTGGAATTGTAGCGGTGAAGGTCTGATTGAAATAGACTGCGGATTGAATGGGAAGGCAGGAAGTGGAAACAGCATGTGCAGACAACTTTATATATGAGAAGTTGGCTATATAGGGGAACAGATAAATATGATAGAAGTTGGAGGTAGATATATCATCAAGGGAGAGTGTTTATTTTTTAAGATCAGCAATACTAGAGCATGCTTCAACTCTGATGGAAACGATCCAAAGGAGAGGAAGAGATTGCTGTTGCAGAAGAGAATGGAGATAACTGAAGAAGCAGATTACTTGAAGAGAAAAAAGGGATGGGATTCGGAGCACAATGGAGAGACTCTTGAACTTTAAGTTCAAGGGACTTTAAGGGATGCTTTAAGATCATGAACTTAAGCCTTGAGTGAAACCAATCAGCTCAGCTGTGTGATATTCCCCCACACTATTCGGCAGCTCGGATGCAAGCTCCAAAAAGGCAGATGGCAGGGTTCATCCAGGGTTGGAGTTTTGCCAGTAGAGTAAATGGAGAAATGAGCAAGGGAGTTGAGTGTATTT
Organism: Lepilemur ruficaudatus; assembly: GCA_963574885.1. Classification (NCBI taxonomy): domain Eukaryota; kingdom Metazoa; phylum Chordata; class Mammalia; order Primates; family Lepilemuridae; genus Lepilemur; species Lepilemur ruficaudatus. The sequence continues at coordinate 6,630 of CAUYRT010091022.1, read as the reverse complement.
GCAAGGATGAAACATGGATTCAGGACTGGTTAAGGAGTGAAGTCAGGAGGGAGGCTTATGAATAGTGAGAAGAGTAATGGACAATAGATTTGAAGTCTCAGACTGTGTATGTGTAAGTGTGTGTGTGTGTGTTGGCAGTGAGAGTGAGTAATAGAGGAAATGGGATATTTTAAATAAAAATGGCAGATGTAATAGAATTTTTGTGATAATGAATTCTAGGGAGTTGCCCTAGTAGTAGGTAGTTGAGTTGGAGTTGAGGAAAAGGATCGTGGGAGATGAATAGGTGAAGAAATTGAGAATCTGGAGGTTCTTCCATGTGAATGATAAAGCACTAACTTTGTGGTGTAGGAGGTAAAGGCACCTACAGAGTTTGAGTCAACCAATGTATTTGCTCTGTTGCAAACAAACCAGTATTTGCATTTGGATTTTGACTTCCTTGAACCTCAGCTGGACCTTCAACAATACTAGGTAACTCAACATTTCCCCAGTTAGCTCTCCCTCTCATTCCTCAGGACTGCTATTTTGACTATACACTACTTTCCAAATTAGGTACTTCACCACCTCTCTCCTCACACTTCGTAGATGACTTTGCCTCCTACCCAACAAATAGGCCATCAGGAGGGAAATCTCTCTCATAAACCCCTTACATACAAATTTATCTATATATGCATATTTCTATGCTTTCTTTCTTCTTCAGTGAGAAATCTATCCATTCACCTGTCTAAGGTTAATGCTCCACCAATTTCCCCTCTCTCCCATATCTTTATCCTATTTCTATTCGATGTTTCCCCTGAGGCTATAAACAGGCAAAAGCCTGCCCCATCTGTACTACAGCCCCAGCTGCAGCCACTGCCACCACTGGACTACTGTTCCAAACTTGTTGAAAGAAATTGAAAAGTAGAGTAAAACTGATTCAAAAAAATTGTTGTCTCTACTTTTTCACTTCATAATCACTTCTTTTCTCTTTTAACTTTTTATTTTGGTATAATATCAAATTTACAGAAACGTTGCAAGAAGAGTAGGAAAAAATCCCATTTACCATTCACCCAGATTCCTCAAATGTTAACATTTTACCACATTTGCTTCATCCTTCTCTCTCTCTCTCTCTCTCTCTCACACACACACACACACATGCACACACACTCACACATACACCTCTTTTGCTGTGAACCATCTGAGAGTAAGTTATAGACATGATGCCACTTATTCTCAAGTACTTCAGAGTTCAGTTCTTAAAAATAGGGACACTCTCTTATATAACCCAAGTACATTGATCAAAATCAGATCATTAACATTGATACAATATTAACAAATCTACAGGCCTAATTCAGATGTCACTGAATTTGTCCCAATAATGTCCTTTATAGCAGAAGAAAATTTCAGTTCATGAGTTGCACTCAGTTTTCATGTCTTCTTTAATCTGGAATAGTACTATAGTCTTGTGTTTCACGACATTAACAATTTTGAAGAGCACAGGCCAGCCAGCTATTTTATAGACTGTCCCTCAATTTGGCTGTATCAAGTTTTCCTCATGATTAGATTCAATTCTTGCAGTTTGGGAAGGAATATCATAGAAGTGATGTGTCCACAGTAGGCACATGATATTGATTAGTCCCATTACTTGCCCTATTGGCTTTGATCACTTGGTTAAAATCCTGTTTGCTAAGTTTCTCCACTGTAAAATTACTATTTTTTCCTCTTATACTAATTAATGTCTAGTAGGGAGATACTTTGAGACTATATAAATATCTTCTTACTCTTCAAACTTTCATCCACTAGTCTTAGCATCCACTAATTATTCTTGCCTGATTCAGTTATTATTACAATTATGGCCAAATGGTAATTTTCTAATTCTGTCATTTCTCTGACATTTATTGTTGCTGTAAAAATGAGCTCTCCCTTCGCTACCACTTATTTACTTCTATCAGTGTGGACTCATAAATTCCTGCATTTTCAAAAGGTTATCATCTTTTATTATGATTCTTTATTTTAATGCTCCAGTTTTCTAGAGTTGGCTAGTGGAAGTCTCTTCATGCTAGCTCTTGTGTCTGTTTGACATGCTCCTATCTTTCTTTGAGTACTTTGTTACTTTCTTGCATAAATAAGATATTCCAGGCTCATCTTGTACTTTCCTTGCTCCAGCCCTGGAATCAGCCATTTCTTCAAGGAGTCCTGTTTCTTTTCATAGAGAATGGCATTTAGGACCCAGGATCTGGAGGCTTATTGTGCTTGCTGCCTGGAGAACCTCTCAGTAGACAGAGCTATGAAATAGATGTGCTTACATATATGTATATGTATGTACATGTATACACACACCTACAACATATGTATATGAAATATGCATAAATATATGCATAAATGTATACCCAAATATCTATATTTCTCTCCCTATATTAATATGTATATAACAATGAGTTCACACTGATTCTCTAATTCCAATTCAAGCCACAGAGTTCATTCTGTCCTTTTCTATATTTTGAATCTTTTCACCAACAGTAAGAAATCTGCCCCACATTATCCACAATGCACCATATTCACTTCTTAACTTACTATACTCTGGCTTCAGTGCTACCCATTCTCTGAAATTATTCTTTCCAAGGCCACAATTTTTTGTAATTGTTAAATCCAAAAGCCAGCCACTCTTCGGTCCTGATCTTCCTTGACCTCTCCTCTGTGTTGGCCTCTTTTGAAACTCCTCCTTGAAACTCTCACTTCTTAGTGTGGTAGGCAGAACAATGGTTCCCCGAAGATGTTCACATTCTAATCCCTGGAACTTGTGAATATGTTGCTTTCTATATATGAAAGGACTTTCCAGATATGATGGAGTTAAGGATCTTGAGATGGGGAAGTTGTCCTGGGTTGTTTGGGTGGACCCAATGTAATCACAAGGGTCTTTGTAAGACAGAGGCAGGACAGCAGAGAAGGAGATATAACAAAGGAAGCAGAGACAGTGAAGGAGATGTGACAGCAACATCTGGCTGGCTTTGAAGATGGAGGAAGAGACCATGAGTCAAGGAATACAGGTGTTTTCTAGAAGCTGGCAAAAGCAAGGCAATGAGTTATGCCCTAAAGCCTCCAGAAGAAATCAGCCCTGTTGATACCTTGATTTTAGCCCAGTGAGACTGATTTTAGATTCCTGATCTTCAGAGATATAAGAAAATAAATGTGTGTGGTTTTTTGTTTGTTTGGTTGGTTTTTTTTTTTTTTTGAGACAAAGTCTCGCTCTGTTGCCTGGGCTAGAGTGAATGCCGTGTCATCAGCCTAGCTCACAGCAACCTCAAACTCCTGGGCTGAAGCGATCCTCCTGCCTCAGCCTCCTGAGTAGCTGAGACTACAGGCATGTGCCACCATGCCCGGCTAATTTTTTCTATATATTTTTGGTTGACCAATTAATTTCTTTCTATTTATAGTAAAGACAGGGTCTTGCTCTTGTTCAGGCTGGTTTCGAACTCCTGACCTTGAGTGATCCACCCACCTCAGCCTCCCAGAGTGCTAGGATTACAGGCGTGAGCCACTGTGTCTGGCCTTAAATGTGTTGTTTTAAGCCACCAAATTTGTGGCGACTTGATATAGCAGCAATAGGAAATGATTATACTTAGCTCCATGATTCTACACTGTTCTGCTTTTCCTACTTCCTTGGCTGCTGTTTCTTTACCTCCTATGTAAATATCTTGTTACTCCTCAAACTTTCATCCACTAGTCTTAGCATCCACTAATGATTCTTGCCTGATTCAATTATTATTACAATTATGGCCAAATGGTAATTTTCTAATTCTGTCATTTCTCCTACATTTATTATTGCTGTAAAAATGAGCTCTTCTTCCTCTGCCATTCCTCAAATGTTGATGTTCCCCAGGGCTCTGTCCTCAGCCCTCCTCTTACTTCACGCTGCAACCCCTTCCTCAGTGAATGCACCTGCTCTCATAATTACAATGCACATGCTCATGATATCCACACCTATGTCTTCAGTCCTTATCTCTCTTGAGCAATCATCCACATGACCATTTGTCTACTCAACCATTCCACAGGCTCCTCAAACTCAACATGACCAAAACTGATCTCATTATCCTTCCCCCACATTTTCCCATCCCCATTTCCTCTGAAAGTCTGCTCTTCCTTCTGCATTCCTTATCCCACTCAGTGGCAACGCTATCCCCCAGTAGTCAACGAGAAACCTGACTCTTCGAGTCCCCCTACTTACTTTGTCACAAAGTTCCATTCCACTTTTCAAATCTTTCAAATATATGCTCTCCTCGTTATCTCTTCCTTAACTTGTTGCAATTATTTCCCAACAGTTCTTCTGCTTCAGTTTCATGCCTTTTGAATTCATCCTTTCCAAAGCTATCTGAGTAATTTTTCCAAAATACAAATTTCACCATGCCATTCCCCTATTTAAAACCATTCAATATACGTAACCTTAACATTTGTACCCCCATAATATGCTGAAATAAAAAAAAAACATTCAAAGACTCTGGATAATGTCCATCCTCCTTGGAATGTTATATAGAACGTTTGTGATCTATCCTCTGACTACTTTATCAACATTTTTCTCTTCATTCCACTCCACACTCAACCTACATGCCTACAATATTATCAGTTCAATGAAGTTATTACATTCCTTTTGGCCTCTGCGCTATTCCACATGCTGTGCTATCTTTCCTAAATGCCCTTCTTCCCCTGAACAACTTCTACTCTGCTTTCAAGACTCATCTTTCCCTGACTACCCTCCTGCTACTTCAACGGCCTATTAGGACCCCATCTTACATGCTCTGTAGCAGCTTGTGTTTATCACATCTTAGTACTTTATCACACTGTATTGTAATTGTCTTTCTCCTACTAGACTGTGGGCTCCTTAAAGATAGGGACCCAGTATATATTGAAAAATTAAACTTTAAGATAATGAGTTTGATTTATATAAGGCATCCATGAAAACTAACCAAGTTGCTTTGTAGTCACAGGCTTATATCTTATTTTACTACATATATATACATTAAAAATTCTTTGGAATAAAATATAAGATTAATACTTTAATTGTCATATATTTCATATACTGTATTTTCTACTCTCCTTCTGTCTATCTGCACTCCGTTTTCACTCCTTGAAGCTTATATTTCTTGGAGGGAAACTTAAAATCCCTTCTAAATGATTATCTTCAGTGAACAGGTAAGGAATTTTCCATAGTTGCACATAACTGAGTTCTTCATCCTTTCCTGCAAATTTTTCAGGAATTAGAGACTCTAAGGGTTGAAAAAGACCTTTGTAGGTCTCATTTTTCAGTGGTTCCCAACTCTAATAGCTCATTAGAGGCAGCCTGTTAATATATAGATTCTCAGGCCCAACCCCAGAGGTACAATACAGTACAATCTGAGATCAGTATTTCTAAAATTTTCCTCAGTAAGTTCAGATGAACAACAGCTGATTTTTAGGATCCTTGATCCAGTCTAACCATCCTGCCATGGCTTAAATATGCTGGATAGCAGTACAGTTGGTCCTTCATATCCATGAGTTCCATATTAGTGGATTTAATCCATCACAGATCAAAAATATTTGAAAAAATTGTGTCTATACTGAACCTGTACAGATTTTTTCCTTGTCATTATTCTCTAAACAATACAGTATGACAGCTATTACATAGCATTTGCATTGTATTAGGTATTATAAATAATCTAGAGATGGTTTAAAGTATATGGGAGTAGCCGGGCATAGTGGCTCACGCCTGTAATCCCAGCACTTTGGGAGGATTGCTTGAGGCTAGGAGTTCAAGACTAGCTTGGGCAATACAGTGAGACTGCCATCTCTACAAAAAAGTTTTTAAAAAAGTATATGGGAGGATGTGCATAAATTTTATATGCAAATACTATACCATTTTATATATCAGGGACTTAAGAATCCATGGGTTTTGGTAATTTTGGGAGGTCCTGGAACCAATCCCGCATGAATACCCAAAGGACAATTGTGTCGCATATACTATTCAATTCAAACTTTTTTTTTTTTTTTTTTTTGAGACAGAGTTTCACTTTGTTGCCCAGGCTAGAGTGCCATGGCGTCAGCCTAGCTCACAGCAACCTCAAACTCCTGGGCTGAAGCGATCCTTCTGCCTCAGCCTCCCGAGTAGCTGGGACTACAGGCATGCACCACCATGCCCGGCTCATTTTTTCTATACATATTTAGTTGGCCAATTAATTTCTTTCTATTATTAGTAGAGACGGGGTCTTGCTCTTGCTCAGGCTGGCCTCAAACTCCTGACCTTGAGCAATCCACCCACCTCGGCCTCCCAGAGTGCTGGGATTACAGGCGTGAGCCACCGCGCCCGGCCTCTATTCAAACTTTAATGAGGAATTTCATTTAGTAGGTCTAGGTAGAAAGTGAGATTCTGCATTTCTGGGAAACTCTCCTGTAATATGATGCTGCTGGTCCTTGGGACACATTTGGACAGCAAGGGCATTAAAAGCATACAACAGTGGAGTCAGGGAGCCTGGGTTCAAATTTTACTTCTACCAGTTAGTGGGTGTGGGTGTGCAGCCTTTTTTTTTTTTTTTTTTTTTTTTTTGAGACAGAGTCTCACTCTGTTGCCCGGGCTAGAGTGCCGTGGCGTCAGCCTAGCTCACAGCAACCTCAAACTCCTGGGCT